>WMED01004754.1:0-20299 GCA_019650415.1 Pipa parva
ATACTTTTTTTCCCCACTGTATAGAACCTTTAAATACATATTCATTTTCATTATGAAGCAAGACTATTTACACAGCTCCTGTTGCTTAAAAAGGCAGGTAACATCTGAAGTGGAAACTCATCACATGTAAATGTGCTCAGATTTGGCGAGATTTATTAAACTGGGAAAGACCGCTTTCACTCTTTCCGAGTTTATCAAGTGAGATATCTCATTGTTCTTGCAAGTTTTTTTTTATTTTTCCATCTCAGTTTTTTGATGGAAAGGTAGCTATACTTTACATTAGTAGTATGGCTACTTTTTTTCTTTAAATCTTGCGAGAACAATGCGAGATCTCGCTTGAGAGCTGTCTTTCCAAGTTCAATCAATTTCGCTGAAAATGGGTTTTTTTTGCATTCTACCTTGAAATAGTATCAGTGTCTGCTTTTATACATATTTCACAAATCTGAATAGGTTAGGTTTGTGTGTTTAAAATATACAGTATACACTGCGCTCTCATATTTACATGTACAATTGTATTTATGTAGTACCTGCTAAGTTACACAATGCTGTAAATTTTAACAGTGCAATTATAGTACAGACATGGGAGTGTCTCAATTTAATATAACTGAAGTAAATTACAAGCCTAGAGCTATAAAGGTACATTGCTGTTTAAGTATAAGGCATTAAGTGAAACTAGAGGATGGAGTTCCTCTCTTTATAAATATTATAATCTTAATTTTCTCTCTTTAAATGAATAAATTGAGGAGAAGCATTACCTTTCTTTATTTCCTTTTGTGAATAATAAAATATTATGTACAAACGTAATACAAGAGGGAATCCAAACACTACTATCCCCAAAAATGCCTTATTGGATGGATGGTACGTGTGCACATCAACTGTGTCTGTTCTTTCCCATATAGGTTACTTGTTTAATTGACAGAAGTCATGACACTTTGAGAATAAAAAGTCTGGTGCCAGAGATTCTTAAACCATGAGCAGAGGACAAAGCAGCAGCAGTAGCTGAGATGTCGAACTTTAGCAGTACATTCAAATATAGATGAGAAAAATCGGCACTCCAAAAGTTAAAAGCAAAAAACTTTAATCCAGTATGTTTAAAATAAGGCTGGTACAATGAAAATGAAATAAAATCAAAAATCAGAGCACCCCCTAACGCGTTTCGCGCTTAGGGCGCTTAATCATAGGTGTGGGTGCTCTGACAAACACAGTTTAAATAGTATAAACTTACCCCACAGCTGGTATCCCGATTAACAACCCTTGCATCTGTATAAAATAGTTATAATAATGCATAGCGTCAGTTAAGGTAGAGTAAATGCAGCAATGTGGTTATAGGAGCATGTGATGCAGAAGTAACTGCATGTAGAACTCCTACGTCATAGCTAATTTGCATCCATCTAGCAGTGTACGGCAGGCCACTAGGAACAATTTAAGAAATAGTCAAAGCAAAGCATAACGCTAAGACTAAATGTAATGATTGTAAGATGTTGCCGGTTGGTAATCGTTAACTCAGCTGTGGGGCAAGGACCAGTCTAATGTAGGAAAAGTAACAGAATAAGTCGAAATATAGCTTTATATGGCAAACAATATGGTGGCCAGGACTAAAGTAAAAGGTCCATAGTGCAATTAAAGGGGAAGTAAACAGACAAGTAAAAAAGTAAAAAAGTAAAAAAGTAAAAGAAGTAAAGGAGTAAAAAAATTCAATAACAACCAGTAAGTAACAACCAATAATTATAATAAATATGTCCATTAAATTATAACCCATAACGTTGAGTTAAGTAAAAAAAGGGAACTAATACAAACAGTGTATGCAAATGGTGATACCATAATATTTCATTTTCATTGTACCAGCCTTATTTTAAACATACTGGATTAAAGTTTTTTGCTTTTAACTTTTGGAGTGCCGATTTTTCTCATCTACTCATTGTTGGCTATTCGAGCACCCAATTGATGTACTGCTACTCTGTTACACTGGGGATTGAGCGAATCCATTCTTCTTCCACTCATTCAAATATAGACCTTACTTTTATATGCCCATTAACTAGTTGGTTATGATTTAATTCCCAGGGTAACCAAATATCTACATCCCCATGAATCATTTTCTGGCAAGTAGGACAGTAACAGCAAAAAAAGAAAATGCACCAAATGCTGTTGGCAAAAAAGCACTGTTGAAAAAATTCTAAATTGTGTTTAGAAGGTATAATATATAACTTTAAAATTGGGCTTTCAGGGACAGGTTATGTATTATATAAATTATAAAAGACCAATAAATTCAACATGGCTGCTTTCAGTAGTGATATCAGCATGTCAAAACCTATAGAATTCATTAATTCATCTTCAAAGATAATATTTTTACAGGTGCTATATTAAACTAACCGCCATGCTAGTCCAATAATCTTGTGTTAATAGTCCTTTAATGTTCACCTGAGCTATCTAACTCTGATCACAGATATTGAAAAGATGCAGATACCAGATTCTTGGCAGCAGCATCACAAATTACAAAAAAGCAAAGAGAATGCACTCTCTCAACCTTTAGGGCATTTAACCCATTTATTAATCACTACTACTCACCTGAGAAGTGGTAATTAATAAATGGGTTAAATACTCTTAAGAGTTAAGAAAACATACACTGCCTTTTATTAATTCAGAATTAAACCACCTCTAATCATTTGACCAAGACCAGTACTATATTGTTGTAGCTACTGTCATAATGTCTACCCACATCCACGGTAAAGATGTTCTAATGTTTTGAAACCTTTATATAATTAGCAGATAAGATCTTATAACATTCTTTAGGCAATGTTGCTGAGCATAATACACTAGTGTGAAAAAAAATATACGGCTCAATGAAAGATGAGACTGCTCACACCGAGGGAGCATTCACACTGTCGCTGGTAAGTTCAAAAGAAAAATACACTCAGCGTATTTTACTTTTTTTTTTCACAGTAGTGTATTATGCGCTGAGCATAATATGCTAGTGTGAACTTAGCCTTAGGGATAAATCTCTCAATGGAACAAACTCACATAAAGACTACACCAAATTGTAAGAAAGAGGATATGCTAATTGACCCAAAATACAAAGACATTCTCCCTTCCTGTACTCCTCTTTATTAGTAGTTTCAATGAGATAGCAGCCTAGTAAGTGTGCCACTTACACAAGTATGATTATAACCAAACTAGAAAGCATTTTAATTTACTCTCTATAGATTTCAAATCATAAATTGGTACTTTATGAACACTTGATGATAATAATTTCAATGAAAAGAATGATTTAAAATTTGGGGTGTTATTAGTCCTTCAGGGTGTAATGTGGTGGAAAATAATGTAATGAAATTTTCCCATTAATGCAACCAGAGACCTTTGGGAATAATTCTAGTATGTGAAAGAGCTGGTAACCTTATCTGGAAATAATCTGCATTAATTAATAACAATCTCCATTTTCTACCAATGTGTAGTATTGATATCTATCCACAGTGACACAAGGCTTTTGTTTACATTTCTTGGTTCCTAGTGGTAAATTCTCATAAGATGGTCTAGATTTTAATTGCTACAGCATGAGATATGCAATAAAATCCTTTTAAGTGCATTCTACATTTTAAAAATCATTATAGACTGCTCATTACTTCACCAGCTGCTATGATTGATCAAGAACAAGTTATGACTATACTTCCCATCGTGACACGTGTTCAGGCCAGAGGATTATGTGCTAGATATGGATCTAGGAATTTAGATCCCTTAGGGGCTCTCAACTTTGCTAGCAACGTTTGAATAAATATAATTATAATTAGAGGCCTTGATTGCTGGGCATTTGCCTCTAGAAAGTAGCTTCTTAATGTTAAGCTGCAAGCAAAAACTGACATTTCTGTTTTGACGAAGATGTGTTATCTAAAATGAGAAACAAAGTTATTAAATGTAAAATGTACTTACCGGAATATCTGTGTACAGTAAGGGTATCGTTCTTATCTTCCTTTTGTAATCTTGTTATAATTTGAAATGTAGTGCTGAGTAGGAGTTTTAAAATATTCTTCCTCATTTCCTATTTGAATTATACTTTCTATGGAGTGTCATTCTAGTTAATTATAAAACGAATCACAGTAACAGGTTGAACAAGTGGGAAAATGTGGGAACAAGAAAAAGACATAGTTTGATGGAAAGACACTGACAAAAAAAATGGGGTCAGTCTCTTTCCATTAGTATCTCAATTAATATGCCCACGTAAATACATTCTGATCCGTTTGATGACATGTTTAAGGATCACAGATCTTAACATTTTAACAGTGATGAGCAAGACAGTTTGAGAAAGTTGAGGGCTCCTGCAGAACAATGTGGCTCTAGGGTAACATTTCACAAATTACTTGTCAGCCATTTTACCCATCTCAGTGATAAGACTGAAATCACTTTGGGGCTTAATCTGTTAATTTTTATTTTTTATCTATTTTTCATTGGCTTAAATAGATTCAGGCAAGACAAAAATAGATAAGGCAATTATGGCAAAATCAAATGGACACTATCATTTTTTTTTTTTACATTTCTTACATGGTTCTATGTAGTTATTTTTTTTCATTATATATCACTTATTTTACAAAAAATCTCTGATATCATAGCTTCCCTTTAGATAACCTTTTTCTTATTTTTCACTCATCAATCCATACAATTTCTTTGCTATTAAGGTAGAGTATCACAGATCTTACTGTGACACATGTTCTAAATATTTTAAAGGGGAACT
Organism: Pipa parva; assembly: GCA_019650415.1. Taxonomy (NCBI): domain Eukaryota; kingdom Metazoa; phylum Chordata; class Amphibia; order Anura; family Pipidae; genus Pipa; species Pipa parva. Next base: position 4,721 of record WMED01004754.1, read on the forward strand.
AAAGCATTAGGTTGACTGGCATATTAAATGCCAGCCCAGCAAAGCTGACTTAGCATAACCGCACGGTAAAAGGACAATAAATATTAGGTTAATTGGCATTTCAAATGCCCCTAATTTAAAGTCATGCAGTAAAAAGGTATGCCTTAAATTATTGAAGGCACTTCCATTTGAAACTAAGGATTGGACATATTGCCAAATTTAGTTTAGCGCTTCCCTCCAGTCCCCCCAGATGTAGCATTCTGACACATAACAGCAACACATACAATATATATGCATTATTAAGGTATGCCCTAGCCTCGGAGGAGTTCTGAACTAAATCCAGCAATAGACTGGGACTAAAATATAGGATACCAGACAGCCTTTAGTGTCCTATAAATAGATTAAATATTATTCAGGGTGACCTAGTAATAAGAATTATCATGGTTTGCATTACTGCCATGCAGCTCTGGGTCCAGCTTTTGATTCCACCAAAGACATGATGATGGAGTTTGTATATTCTCCCTGTGAGACTTCTTCCAAAATCTAAACATACTAGGTTAACTGAAGCCTGAGTAAATTGTGCCTTAGTCTATCTGTGGGACTATACGGGGAAACCTAGTTTGTGAAGTCAACATGGGCAGGAACTGAAGTAAATTATTACTCTTTGAAGAGCTGCAGAAGATGTTAGCACTATTTAAATAAAGATTAACTACTGTGAGTTTTGCAAAAATAACTTTTACAAAGCAACATGCAAAAAAGAATAAATCATATTGACCTAAATATAAAAACTTTTGTATGTACTTTAAACCATTTCTTGTGTCATCATTCTTTATTCACCTTATAGCGTTTGTACTAACTACTAATCTAACTACATATGGAAAATTTCTGAAGTCTTTAAGATGTTAGTAGAAAAATCTCCAGTGTTGCATTGATTAAAGGATGAATTCACTGCACTACAATTTGAGTCGCATCACCAAAATACAAGTAAATTCACTTCTCAGTATTGACTAAGTGGAGAATACACTTGTCAATCAGGCAAACAGCGGCAATCGCTGTCAAATGCGTTGTGTGGCGTAGTCAGGTGGATAAAAATAGGATGAGAAGTCATGCGGAGTGAGGCAATTTTGTCAAGTGAAGGGCAGTGATGTCAGTCTCGCTATATCCAACTAAATTGTATTCTGTGAATATTTTAAGTGGAGCTGAGTGAATTCATGGCTCTATGTGACTATTCTAACTTAATTAATGAGGCCCTCAATGTTTGGGACCAAAATAATTGTATGCAGTGATACAATTCTTGTCAAACTATAACCAGGTTGGTATGTAGTCATACAGCCACTTCATATCACTGGCCTGAATGAGTAACCTGTTATACCCATGTGTAACCATGTGACTGAAGGCATATCATTTTATCCTCCATTTGTCATCATACAATCAGAGACTGATACAGCAGATACTTTATTTTGTAGACTTTTAGTAAAAGTATATACCCTTCTAATCATTTTTTTTTTTTTTTTTGCAGCTACTATATTTCAAAGAAGATGTCAAATCAAATGTGCAATTCCATGCCATGCTTTAGTGGCATATTTATCAGGGTGAAATGTCTCGCATCCTTTTTTTTTTTTTTTATTTGCTTTGGCTGAATTTTTCAAAGTTAACATTTGCAAATGGGAATTGATAAAACGAAAAATAGAAATGACATTTTCTTATGACAGTATCAACAGAATTTTCCTATTTCCACCCCATAACTGTCCCACGGGAAACAATTGTTTAGGCTAAATCAGGATTGGTGAGTAGTTTTCAGTGAAACATATAAAAAAAAGTATTTCCATTTTGGATACCGCTAGGCTAAAAACTCAGCAAATGAATAAATTACAACTAACATAATCAGGCAGTATTGAAACATTTGTATAGAATTTCATTTCACCAGGGTGAAACATTTCCAGCCATTTTAACCCTTAGTCATTATAACCCACGAGGTCAGACAGAATAACATTTTAGTTTGCTTTAATTTTGAAGGAGAATTTGCAAATTGCTGGAATCGACATCCTATATCACTAGAAGGAAATTAGGAAATTATGTTTGGGGATCAGCTTCCATTGCGTGAGTAAATTATTCAAAATTCATAAGATAATTTTTTAAAAAATCCAAGTTCCAGGCATTTTGGAGATTTTTAAAGAGATGTACAGTACATGGTGATGACTGATATGGAACAGGATCCCCATTGAACCTGACTTACACTATACTGTACATTAATTCTGTTACACAGAGTGGCAGCTATGATGAATGGCATTCCAGCATAAACTGAAGTTTTCATTACGCAAAACTCAAGGGGTCCAAGTATAGCAATACAAATGGTGATAAACCAAAAAGAACATGGATTCTTTCTATCTGATCAGGTGATCGATCTTAGGATACATTTTATTTCTAATTGAATTACTTTACATATGACTGTTGTGTAGTTTATTCTTGTACCTACGTCTATATATATTTAAGATTTGTTTTACTGTGGTATGTGCTTTGCTGGTGTCACCTGAGTCCATTGTTGAATAGCGTTTCTATATTAGTATGACCGCCAGGACCTCACTATTGATCCATCGAACCTGCCAGCATTCATTTTTGTGTGAGATGCACCCACTTTACAATAGTTATTTAGCATTCAGTCTAAAAGGACCATCTGTAGATGGAATGATACATTTATACATAGAAGGGTTTGAAATATTTGAAAAATGCTGTAAATAAGAATTCATTATATATTTTACTTTCTAATAAGATTCCGATAAGAGTGGAAATGGTAGAAACTTCACCCCATGTAAATAAAGAAAAACTTTTCTCAATAATTCTACAACACTAAGAAAAACATTTTCTTAAGTCGTAAACTATTTTTTTTTTTTACTTTTTTGCCCATTTTTCACCGCAAAAATGGGCAATAAGGTCAAATTAGGATTTTGACTTTTCACCCCCCCTTTTTGCCATTTTCACCTGCTTTTAGGTGTAAAATGGACAAAAAGGGCAAAAAAAATGTGACATTTATAAAGGTAATTTCAAGCCTATTCACCACAATTCGATTCATTTCCCCCTTTTTTTATTTCTGCCACATTTTTTATTTCCCTCAGTTTATGTAGCGCTGAATAAAATGTATAGAAGGTTTATACCAATAAATACTGCTGACTTAATCCCGCTACTCTTTACATTGCTTTCAGCGGAGCTCCTTATCCATCGACATCAATTGTGATACATTCTCCATGAGCAATAATGGATTTTTTGCCATTCGCAGCCAGGTGAACACTGATCAGCAATAAAAAAAAAAAGAAGGGGCTTAATAAATATTAAATATTGGTAATATTGATATTTTCAACTTAATTAAAGGTATATTAATATACACGGAGAAAAGTTGAATTTTTATTTTTAGAAGTATCCCCATAAGTGTTTTATAATGTACAAATATCTAATTTTTGAGCTGCACTTTAAGAAAGGAGAGTGTTGTCTCAAGTATATTTACTATAGATGCAGTAAGTAAATAGATAGATAGTTGATTTGTATTATTGTAATAGTGTACTAATAACAGCCAATCAGGTTTTGACTTTATGTACAGTAGGTATGTATATATTTTTTAAAGAATCAGTAATAAACCCAGGTTATCATTGCAAAATTCTTTGTTATTTTTATTGTATTGTTTTCTTGCCAGTATTATTTGTTACCCTTACATCAAACATTGTATCATCCGTGTGATTTGCGGTAGTCTATTTTACTAGTAGTTAATCTTCTTTCTACCTTCTAACTGTTTATTTTATAGTATCCTCTTTAGGCTTGAAAAATTCTCTATTTAACGTCTCTGTGTGTCCTCTTCTTGACCTACAATGCTTCACCAAATAAACAGATAGTTAAGCAAAATGCAACATTCAAATGTTACAATTAAAAGTTGCTGTCCAAGCGCTTCTCCTTTAATGTTGGGCAATAACTGCACATTCTATCTGCTTGAACACTTTAACCAAGTCTATTTGGCAATTACCAAATGCTAATTATTTGTTAGCTCAAATAAACAGCTTCCCCCCAAGTTTTCATGTTCCTGTGACCTCTAATCAAGCACGGGCGAATTTCCATTGAACAATGGATGTAATTTGTTTACATTGTTATTTGAGATAATTACAAAGCAAGCACCATGTAAATGACTGGTTCCTTATTTTTAAACAACACTGCAGCCAGGAAAAAGTCAATCAGTGGTTCTGTGTTTCGTACAATATTAGTTCATTTACATTTGCTCTACATTAGCATAGCTAAGAATGTCTGGAAAAAAATGTATTGTTGAATAAAGAGTGATGACTTCATAGGATGGCAAGACTTGACCATTTTGTAGACATAGAAAAATCAGCTCTAATAAATGTAAGAGCCAGTACAGCGTATAATTACAGAGCATGAGAGCTTGCATGCAAATGTTAAAATGCTGATTGATCAAATCCTTCCACTTGCTCATTAATACAATGGGACTAAGTTATTCTGGCATATACACAAGACATTCTGAAACTGCGTCTGCAGGCCAATTTGTGTTGTACCCTAGTTAGCAAAATCAATCAGACGTCTGATAAATCTCAAATGCAAAACCTTTTTTTTTTTTCTTCCTTACATCAAAATCACATTATGTGATTATAAAACACAATGAAATTGTAAATAATTTTCTGTCTTGCAAATCAAACACAAGTAAATGTTTCTAATTGTTTTCTAAGGCAATCACAGTCACCTATTCACACTATGTGAACTGTAAGTCAGGCAGATGGCACAAGCATTGTTGAAAAAAGCACTACTTTGTGTATGTGTAGTGCATTGTTCCAAGCTAGTAAAAGGTTTCCAACACAATAAGTCTACAAAACCTTTAGGCTAGGTTCACACTAGCGTATTATGTGCAGGGCTTAAGACGCAAGTGTGAATAAAAAGAAGAAAATATGCTCCAGCGTATTTTTCTATTGTACTTACCAGCGACAGTGTGAATGCTCTTCCTATCCTATCACAGCTCTTCCTATCTGGCCGCATTTTGTGCACGGCGTATATATGATGGCAAAAATACAACAGCCAGAGTTCCAGATGTGGCGTATGCACGTCACAGGCTAGTGTGTCCGGAACAAGGTAAGAATACCATAGGGAAACATAGAGCCGTATTTTTCACACTAGTGTATTATGCGCTGCGTATAATACACTAGTGTGAACATAACCTTAATTATGATTAAAACTAACAATATTTGTTTGAAATAGAAGAAGTACATGAAACAAAGCTCATGCATCCATTTTAGTTTTCCAGTTCCTTGATCCCCCTCATTAAACTTTAAATGATATGGATATAAATGGGTGTAATGAAAAATTATGCTTGCTTTGTTGCCTGTACCTTTCTTTCTGTTGCTTTTATAATACTAGTACTTTCTGTGCAGCTTCATTTTAAGTAGTGGGAGATTTAAACATCCTCTCCAAAGCACCTTTAGGGTGAAATTCATTAAATTCAAAAAGACCACAATCTTACATTGTTCTTGCGAGATTTTTTTTGAGATTGAGGGGGTAATTCAGCAAGGTGCGAACTCACCTTGCGATGCTTTGATTCACTTTGCAAAAATGGTTACGCGCTGACTTCTCTCCTACACGTGCAAATCAGCGCACGCTTTAAAGGTATTCCAGTCTCGCGAGGCAACTCGAGTGGCTGTGAGGAGACTTTGCATTTTTGCATCGCAAGGTGAGTTTGCACCTTCCTGAATTATCCCCTGAGTTTTTCAGTCTCTATTTTTCTAAAATTTCAGTGGAAAGGTAGCCATGTTACTAATGTAAAATATGGCTACGTTTCCATAAAAAAAAAAAATGAATTAAATTGAGATCAAAAAACTTTACCTTGAAATGTCAAAAAATCTCATGAGATGTCACTCGGTAAACTCGGAAAGTCCGAGAGCGGTCTTTCCGAGTTTAATAAATCTCGCCCATAATTATAATCCTTTCTGATATACATGTTTTATAACAAGAAATGGAGCCAAGCACAAAATAGACAATTCAAACTTTATTTTCATATTTTTATCATTCTATGGGCGAAATTTACTAAGGGCGGATTTAGTCCGCCCGAAGTTAATTTCTGACCGCACGTGCGGTATTCCGATCGATTTGCAATCGCACGATCGCAATTCTGATCAATTTGCGATCGCACGATCGCAATTGCGCTGCACGATCGCAATTATGCTCGATTTGCGATTGCGCGATTGCAAATCAATCGGAATAACGCATGTGCGGTCAGAAATTTACTTCGGCGATCGTTTCGCCCTTAGTAAATTTCGCCCTATATGTTCCTCTGTCTTTGATAATTGTGTGAAAAACATTTTTAAAAAAATTAAACAGTAAAACATCAGATTTCATCTTTGTCATGTTAATGTGAAACAAAATGACTAAATTTGCAACAAAACATTTAAACATGTAAATATCTTTTCAGTCCCAGTGACAAAATTTGCTTTAAAGAAATATCGCAAAATTTTCAATTTTTTTTTCCTGTTTTCTATATTTAACCCTACGTCATCTTGCAGAACCAAGATTTCTGAAAACACAACTGTTACAGATGATCCACCAGAATTTTGGTCCTGTGATATTTTTAGATCAAACATTAAGGCCCTTATTGACTAAAGAATGAATTCACCTTGTCTAATTCAATTCACTACAATTTTAGCCGCATAACCAAAATAGTTGCGGATTCACTTATTTTATGAAGCTGCCGACAGATTTGTCAACAAGCGGACTGCTATGAACACTGCAGAATACATAGTGTATCAAATAGAAGTAAGATGCAAAGTTATGCAAATTAATGTAACTTCCCCCAGTAAAGTACAGCGACGTTATCCTCGCCATATCCAAATAACTGTATATAAGCGAATTATATATCTCTTTCTATGTCACCTTACCCATAGTTCATTTAGTTGCAGAGTAATTTAGTCGCAGTCGCCACTGTCACTTTTGAAGAAATAGTCACCTTGTACCACACCGGAGCCCTACCATCAACCCCACAATTCACCACTCTGATGTGGCGATATCAAACAGATGAATTCGGAACACTACACATTGTCAAATTCGCAACTGACTGTGCCACTTTCTGAATATGTGAAGCACCTGCGCACACGCATGTAAAGTAATGCAATGAGTTCCATAACTCTGTGACTATTGTAGTTGCGTGAATTAGATGTGTATTTGCCACATTGCAGAGTTTGCTCAATAAGTGAACATAGGGGAGTGACGATGAAATGTTAATTTATAGCTAATTAGCTATACATGACTTTGTAAATAAGGCCCTAAATCTGACTCTCATAATATAGTACCTGCTATAATATGGCAGGATACCTATAACTCAGGATTACGCCTACCAATGTTGTGATTGGTTGAAATGCTAATCATTTTGACCTCAGTGTCATTACCTAAATTCCATCCTCAAATAACTAGCTCTAAGAGACAGTGGGGGAATGACATTTATGAAGTTTTATTTCACACAAATAATAAGTATTACTGTTTAGCTAATAGAACATATGTCTAGAAATATAATACAGCAGGTACTAAACTACAAGAGTTCACCTTAAAGACTGCTATTTTTCCCTTCTGTATTACATGAATAGCATAGCCAAAAGCCAGATGAATGTACCGTAATTCTAAACACATTCCCAAGGTTAGTCAAATGTTAATTGACCAAGTAGCCAACTAGCTTATTTAGTGCTGTCCCTGGGTTATGTACCGAAGCTCTCAATCGCTTCCCTGTCAGAACAGCATATTGTAAGTAGAAAACATATGGATTTGCTGAGTTTTACAAGTACATACTATCATTTGTGCCTTTCAATGATCCACTGTTCTTCTATACAGCCTGCAATGTGCAGCAGCTCATATATTTAAGTAATAGCCTTGTGGGTACAGTTACATGTACATAATTAATTACAAAAGACACATAGACATAGCAATAAAAGAACACCACCTCTAAAAGGCTCCACATCATTCAATAAGAATCAATAATAGCTCAGTATTAAAATTTAAACAGTTTAATTCATCTACATTAAATTCAATTACTAGATAGAACATAATACTATCCATTTTCATCATTTACTAAGAAAAAAAACATTTTCTAAACATCTAAAATACATGCAGTAAAAGGCTGAGTCTACCAGACTGTTGTCTCATCAGTACATTTGTCCAACAAGCCCCAGATCAACTCAGCCCCATGGCACCTGTCAGAAATTTCAGATTAGTATTCTAAACCTGTATGCAAGTACAGTAATTGCTATTCCAGGAAATTCCAGCTTTCTATAAGAAATCAGTCATGCTTATAATACTCTACAGTTCATAATATAAACAGACCAATGCAGTACCTTTGTCATGTTTAACTATATTACCCCCATACCCCCAGTGGCCATTATACCAAAAGCCACTGCTTTCAGCATCCAAGGCTTGCACTACAGTCTTGAACATGCTGATCTATGAGATAAGCTTATTAAGGGTAACCCTGGCAGTAGCATCAGTAACAGAAAATATACTTGTTGCCAAGGATTCTTTAATAGAGAAATGAACAATGACAGACCTCTGCCCTTTATAAAAAATGGGGATGATTATCAAAGGAAGAACCACTTTACTAGGTGCTTTATCCTTGTATTTCTTATCAGTTTTTGCCACTTTTTTCCAATTTATAAGTGTTAATTTGTATTATCATCATTTTACTGCATTCCTGTATAGTATAAGGGTTAATAACTATCAACACCAAATCAGAGTTTTGTTCAGTGTTTTCTACTCCTGGCAAAAAACAAAAACATGTTTTCTGATGTGCCAAATGTAAGGCAAAAAAACAGGTGGAAATAGTAAATCTGGGGTAAAACATGCAATAATAAAATGTAAAAACAGACAAATACCTGGAACAAATAGGGGACACATTAAGAAAAAAACATTGGTAACTCTCCTTGTTTATTTCTTTATTGATCTGAATTTTTCTTTCTCATAAACAAAAAAACTGAAAAACAAAATTGAATGCGAAAAATATGGAAAGGTCAAAAGATAAAATTTTGCTCTTTCGTAAACATGCCCTAAAGTCACAACATCAGACAGAGCAACAGAAAATACAATTTGCTTGTAGGTTTATTTGTAACCAAAGGTTATATATCTGGGGGTTTAAAAGGTCATTGTAACCCAAACTTTGAATGGGGGTGTGGTTAGAAGGGTGAAACAGAAATAGAAAGTGATTTGAGTATAAACCATTAACTTAAGAAATAGCAGGAAATGCCAGCAGGAAGCTTCTAAACTAAAGGAAGCATGTTCTTCCATTCATAGTGAAGCTGGGTATAGAGAGAGAATCTTGATTATGCAGTCCATTTCTGCATATGAATGAATGCAGTAAAGCTATAAAATGTTTAGATAATCACAAGTAGGTCGAAAAATGTGGTTGGGTCACTATATTTATAAATGTAACCAATTCAGCCTTAGGAGGAGGTGACTAAGGGTTTTTACAATCAATTAATGTAAATATATAACTGAAACATATAGAAAATACAGTAAAAAACTTCTCACTTTTAAAGGGCAACTAAAGTCAAAGGATAGTTGGCATGCTAAATTAGCCCTGTCATACAAGTAGGTGAGTTGCTCTGCAGCCCGTTAAGCTCTAAGTTTCAACACTGAAATGAAGAACACAGGGGCAGTCGCTGCCCCCGCTGCTCTTTGTACTGTGCCCATATCTTTCCATGTGTAACCCACAATGAGCCTATCATGCATATAGATCAGTGCCAGGTCAAAGGGCTGAGTAGGGGTGTGTGGGGGGCTGCAACTCTGATGTAACTTTCTGCTTTAATATTCCAAATCTGATCACCATTTTTATTCTTGAAAGCCCATAACTGTTTGTCCAGGATCACCCACCGAATCACATGGAGACACTACTTGTTTCTAATCCCAGTTGAAGCACAACTTGCTCTCTGAATACACTTCCTACAGTCCTAGTGCAGGAGTGTTATTGTTACTAAGTCTCAATATTTAAATGTCTGTAAAATGGAGCAAAACTGTATTCATCTACTAATGTCATCTTTTGATATCTTGAAATCAATGTGACACAGGTGAAATAAAACACATTTGGTATTTTACAACTTGTGACTTCATTTTTTTTTAATATATTGACATTTAACACCATTTTTCTATGGATTTGTCCTAAAGTCATCCCCCCCTCCCCCCCATCTCTACCCCCCACATCTCTACCCCCCACCATTGCCTGGTTTCACACCAGCAACAAGTTTATTTTTGCTCCTTGAATTTGAATGAATTTAGTCTTTTTCGAATGAAATTTGCATTCACACTTTTGAATTCTTCTCCTTTGAATGTGATTGCCACACAAAAGGAAACATAACTACAGGGTTCATCCTCATTCCGTAGTTTCTTTTTTTTCTCTTTTTTTTAGAGGGGCTCAGTGCAGATTTTGCACAGTGCTTTTTTGTCATGTCACTGAGACGAGTCTTCTGGTATTTTTTACTGGTTTTTTGTGTGTGTTTCCCATTTGTACTATGTTTCTATACACAAATACTTTGCTAGTTGTATCACGAATAAAGGGGTAATATTTGCATATATTCTTTGCTGGACCACTTTGTGAAAGGAAAACAAATCATTTCCTTCCCAGCCTTGGCCTAAAGCAATCTTTAGAACTGAATGCAACAATATGCTGCTTATTGAACCCTTTGAATTTTTCAAGTCAGATGTCTGCACTCCCTAAACTTGTTTACTTTTCCTGTTTTCAGTCACAGACCCAGCTTACCCTTTGCTGTTATTTATTAAGTGGAGTTCCATAGGATTGCATGATGAACCTCTTTCTGTGGTAGCAGACACCAGTAGAAACTATTCCAGTATAATACTCAGAAATGAAAGAGAACAGAAAATTAAAGGGTACTCGGTGAAATATAATGAAAACTGCAATGTGTAATTTGTTGGCAACAATGATGAAATTACAGTTTTAGTGCAATTTTACAGAGATTCTGTTGCTGTAACCTTTAAAGAAAAGGAAAACTTGGTATTTAGACTTTTTTTGAACAAACCCATAGTAATATTGTATTAAAATTAATAGTTATGTTTATATGATTTTTCTGTATTTCAATTTTTAAAGACTTTGAATCATGATACTAGGCATGATCTTAGGCAAGAAAGGACCGATTTTTACTCTAAAAATGACAAAAATGCTTATTTTCAGCAACGAAAACAGCAATATTGGCAAATAGAAGCAGCAATAACACAATTGGAGGGTATTCACTAAAGTCCAAATTGTTGCGTATAGGTGCTAATTCGCCAGATAAAGACAGTCGCAATAGGCTGCTACTGTCACAGTCGCATCTTTAGAAAGAGAATATTGTTACTGTCATGACTTTATTATGGCAAAAATTGGCTCAATATTAACTTTAAAAAATTGTCGCGACTTTACAATGGGGAAATTGTAGCAGATTTACTATGGGAATCCACTGTAAAGCGCTGTGTAATATAGTAATATAGTAGCGCTATATAAAAATTAATGAATAAATAAATAATAAAATAAATAAATGAACCACAATGTGAGATACTTATACATATATACACAAATGTGAACACCCCAGTTTGGGGAGTCCAGTCTGTTTTCTAGCATGTGCATGTTCGAAGTCATAAAATCTGTTCAGTGATCCACTTGTGATGTAAAAACAACATGGCTGATTGTTCTGCTGTATGTATGCTAATGACCATAGTGTTAGTAGAAAAAAACAGATGTCTATAAAACTTCTCACGCCAATGTATGTGCTGAAACTGTGATGGATTGGATTAGACTCACTTTGCCTCAAGCTTTGTATTGTATCTCACACAGATAAATGTATGGGTACCAATAGGACACATGTGAACATTTTAGATTATTTTAGATTTTTTTTTATATATATTATTCATGTTGCTATTAACTCCAGTAACATACATGTCACAACCTTTATTGCCAAGAACACATTTATTTGCACCAGCTAAAACTTAGCCAATATTTTAATTGACATATACAATATAACATTGCTCCATTTGCATTGTATGTCATAATAAAACTATTTTTGGGGCCATCAAATTGCTTGAAGGCAGGTCAGCCTTTATATAGTGGACAATATAAAATTGCTGCAAGGCAAAGTAACAATGCGTTGTGCTATTTATTATATATATATTGTTTAACTAGACCCAAGAGAATTCCACAGTTTATAGGATGGTTCCTTGGAGGCAAATCCTTTCATTAATGTAGGACACTAGAGTTAAAAGGAAAATTGCCCAGCTCCTATTATGGTATTTGGCCCATTTTTTAGCATGTGCAAGATTTCTCACTTCCACAAAAAGCAGCAACATGTGGACTCTAAAAGGTTATTTTTGCACTGAACATTTATCCGCTCTTAAACCCTATGGGTTTGGCCAAGATTCTAAATGTATTCATATGGCATGTCACACAAAGAAGTACATTTATCAAGCAGGGAATTTTTTTTTTTTTACATTTTTCTGACAGTGTTAAACAAGAATCACAATTGCCTATTTCAATGAATTCAGTTTTGCCCATTTGTCTACCATTTATTCTTTTACCTTGATGTTGAATAATACTGCTAAGAAGAAATGAAAAAGGAATTTAACAAAACTCGCATCAGAAAAAACAGTGGCAATGAAAATTGGTCAAATTTTCTAAAATTAATAAAAGAAAAACCTTAAATTTTAGAAAAAAACATATAAAACTTTGATGGAAAAAGCTTTCATTTATTCTATGATAACAGTACAAGCAACAAAAAATGCAACACAATGGACGACATTGCCCTATCTTTTGATAATTCATTCCTACTGTCACTATGTAGAAGTGAATAGAGAAGGAGATAATTATAGTGACATTGTCTCCTTTAAATAGAAACATGTAAAGATGACATCGTTTTACTTCACTATGGCTATTTTACTTTGAGAATTCGCTACAATATACAACCCCTACTATTTGAATATAACTCATGTTGACCAATGACTCAACCTTCGCTACATCACCAAGTGAATGTAGTTTAGTGAATAAATAAAAGGGAATTTGTGATAGTATTGGGTAATTTATGTGGAGTTACAAATTCCCATTGCCTAGTGAATTCACACTTTGACATATAATACCCAGTGTGTCGATACAATGATGTAGTATTTAACAACATTTTTTACCCACAACTTTCTGGCCACTATGATCAATAATTAGGTTTTGTGGGAGGCAATTTTATTTTTAATTCTACAGGAGAGGCATATGAACACTGCCTTTGTATATTATTAATTAATATGCGTATGTGGATAATGCTTTCTTAATTATTGAAAATTTGAAAGGAAAATAAGAAATACCATAATCAAACATATACAGGTTAAAAGTTTACATAATCAATAAAATAAAGAATGGCAAGTATTATTATAATCAGTAGTTGATTAGTCTTCACTTCAGAATCCCATTGATTTCACTAATTCAGTCATAGCTAATCGCTAAGATTATATCGAGCATTCTATTGTAATATGGATTTCTTTGTCTTAACTGATGTGTTTGGAAATCCTTTTGTTTCTTAAAAGCATAAATATGGGAATATTTGCCCTTAATATTTTCCCTTTGTATTTATGCTCAATATAATTTCTAATTCTGGGTCTCCAACCAATAACCTGTCTGTTGATTTCAAGCTAATTCTTCCTCGACAGTCTCCAGCTGTTTCTGAGATATAAGCCCTTGGCTATCAGATAATGCTAGCAATTGTAGTTCATCAATAGCCACAGGTTAGAGCTTTTTATATACTTTAACCTGCATTTATGGCTGTACTATTCACTCCGAGTAGGAAAATGAAAAATCAAATACTAAACAGGGTAATCAAGATGTATAAAACACATATCAGATGCCTCATATATTTAAGGCCACAGGAGCATCATAAAATAAACATTACTTGAGCTGCACAACAATTAATTAATCATTAACACAGCAGCTTGATATTGAACACTGAGTACACATAAAAAAGCCCTTCAGGGATCTACCTGATAACTACTTCAGATCCACAATAGTTCCCTATTAAACGGTCTGTCACACCTTGGGAAAATACACAAGATAAATTTTCTCTACTTCCTTTGAAAACACTAAATCACAATTAGGTAAAACATTTACCTACATTTTGTTTAAAAAGGTAAAAAAGAATCTAATTGTGTTTCCATTAGTTTCTGTGCAATATGAAACTTCCATGATGTTTATCATTACCTTTGTGTATGTAATGGGCACGTTATCAGTAAATGTTTTACAGAGTACAGAAAAGAATTAAATAGATGATAAGTTCATTATTTTAATGCAGGTTAAAGAAAAAAGTTCTCAAACAGTTTTTAATAAAAGAGATGAGATAAAGGCTTACATAATCATTAAAAATGTAGGATATTATTTCAATTTATGTATACCTCTTGCAATTATTTTTGGGCTTTATGTTCGTACATCAAAAGCACTACATGGATCGCTATTATCAATTCACATTGATCCTCTCACTAACCAGCTATTAACATGAATCTATGGAACTTTTTAAGAATAAATAGGTAATTCTTAAAAATCTGGAGCAGCTATTTCAGTCATTAGGAATGAAAAACCTCCTGTTGACTCCACAGAAATATTTTACTTGATAATAGGCAACCTGCTTTGTGCATTATAGAGTCATATTTCAAAGACTAAAGAAACCTTTTGTGATTATAAATTATGAGGATCTTCTAAGTGAAATTTCTAACCTTGAACTACTTTCTATTGGTTTCTATTGCTTAGTCTTTACAATGTAATTGTCATGTCCAAAATCAGCTCTTCAGGTACTCACCTTTCCTATTCTGTGCCCCAGGGTGCTTGGTACCATGTGGCAAATTGCAATTGAAATTTGCATCTGTAGAAAAGTTGTGTCTGCAAAAAACACACTCCAGCTATGCCTGACTGTGTATTACTCTCTGGTTCTATGATCCTGGGCCTGTTTCACATTTTGCAACTTGTCTACCTTTCCTGATATCAGCCTGTTTTGTTTCTTACTATTGGCCACTATTGGTCATCATGCTGCCTACTCAGTTCCACCATAGAAAATTCAGAGCCCCAAAAAAGTATCAGTGAACACAAGTTCACTGCAAGTTTACAGGCAATGGCAGATCCAGCTTCTCATAGGATGAAATTTATTAAAGTCAGAAAGACCACTCTGGGTCTTTCCGACTTTACTGATAGAAATTTTGTTTTATTCTCACGAGATTTCATTCATAATCAGGAGATCAAGTTTCACAATCCAGAATTTTCTGTATTTTCCAAGGAAAGGTAGCCATGCTACTAATGTAAAGCATGGCTACCTATCCATGGAAAAGAACTAAAAAACTTGAGATCGAGAAACTCGATCTCTAGATCCCGAATGAAATCTCAGGAGATCAACCCAATTTTTCTCTCGGTAAAGTCAGAAAGAAGGTCTTTCCGACTTTAATAAATTTTGTCCTAATTAGTGTAGTGTCATGGCAGCAATATATAATATATATTGCCAGTGGGAATGAGAACTGCAGTATCTTAGTGTAAGGATCGATACTTACCCGCTCGGTCCGCTCCAGCGTCGGGCATCGCGGCGCGGC
>WMED01004755.1:6629-20299 GCA_019650415.1 Pipa parva
GCGAAGTGAGCCGAAGGATTCGGAGCTCACTTCACTGAATGGTGAATTCCCCCCTAAATCTGATACTACCAGTCTGAAGTAGGTTAAATTCTATCAGATTAAGCCATAATTTATTTGACCAAATATGGACTGAATAAAAACCAACAAGATTCAAAGTAGTTTTTTTTTCTTACAGCCCTTAATTATTCAGAAAGATTAAGTAAAGCATATATATATATATATATATATATATATATATATATATATATATATAAAGAAAACTGAAAGATCAACCAAAACCAGCAATTAAAGTATTAAACACAGCCAAGTAACCGGCACACAAAATAAGGTTAAAAAGACAATTAACCAGTAAGACACCAGTAAGTAACCAGTAAGGAAGGTGTTAGCATTGATCAACCTCTTGATTGTAATTGGTGCAGCAGTGAAGCTGAGTGACTGCACTCCTAAAGCCTATGGGCCCATCATATTAACAATTGCTGCATCACAAAATACTAACCCAAATACCTACTTGTGGATAGGAGTCTGCTAAAGGGAGGTGCCCTCAGACCAACTCACTCTCTTTACTGTCAGGCGTTATGGGTATTAAGAAATATATTCAACTGAATGGGGTCATTTGATCCCACACCCTGGCTACTGACGACCACCTTATCCCCAGTCTATGGTGATGGTGTGACCTTTTCTGCCCCTCCCCTGTGCCCTTGGCACTGCTCACTACTCACAAATAAAAAAGATCAGATAAGTAATGCACTCTGGTGCAATGTCCAATCTTTGTGAGACAGGAAGTCAGCCTGTAAATATTTTTTTGTGTAATGTCTGTGGTGAGCAAATCCCTAAGGCACTGTTTCTTTACCATTATTTGCAGGGATGGATTTTTCTAAAAAGAGGGAGTGAGCTAGCAAATGAATGGTGATGTAGTTAGCATATAGTAAGTGTGATGGAGCAAGCAACTGAGGTCTTACCAAGCCCATCTGGGGTTTAAAGTAAAAGGTGAAATTTACTAAAGTTGAAAACAATTTTTTCAACTTTTCTGCCCATTTTTTTTGTCTGTTTTTCAACAGAAAATTGGGTAAATGTTCAAAATGTATGTTTTCCGCTTTCTTACCCCTGTTCTTTGCCTGAAAATCAGCCAAAAAAACATGCTTTTCAACCTTTTCACTTGATTTTTGGGCAAAAGGGTCAGAAAGATAGTTTTTGGCTCTAGTAAATTTCACCCCTAGGTGTGTACTTAGGGTCAGACATTCCCTGAAGAAAGTTACATTTCAAAATTAAATATGTTGAGGCTCCTGATAGTAGGAAATAAACAGGGAAGATGTGAGTTATAGGTGTAGCAGTGAGAAAAAGAATTAGTAAAGGGGCAGACCTCTGAGATCTCAGTGCACGTATGGTTCTCAGTTAGACTGCCAGTAAAGGAACTAGTTACTGCATTCAGTCTTGGTGCTTCTGACACTGTTATCAAGGTTCACCTGTTTAAACAATACTAGAAAATAAGAAATACTGTTTTTTGCTACTGCGCCTCCTTTTTTCAGTGCAACTGAGAGGTATTGGAAGAAAAAAGGACAGTGGTGGCTGTCAAGCAAAGAAAGAAATCAAGAGTGAAAGAAGGACAAATTATTTTTTATTCCAACAGCCTAGGTGTGCCTGTGTCTATTTCTGTACATTGTGGTTTAATGTATGTTACATTTCATTGTAAAAACTTTCCACTTGCTGTCCCATTTACTCCCTTCTGAAAGACCAAGAGACCATCAAAGAAAAAATCAAATATGGGCCATTAAGTGCCCAGAATCCATAAAAGTAGATGAACTATATGTACAATTGGTACATAAAATAAAACAAAGAAAATAAACCAATTTTGTGCTTTGCAGAAACCTCATTTACCTGCAAATATGCTACATCAAACTAAATGATATAACAGAGCCTGTACAGTTAGAAAATTTGAAATAATGATAATCCAGATGGTAACATGAAGGATAATATCAAATGAAAAGTACACTTGCGTGGTATTGAGCACAGAATAAAATCAATAATTCATATGATTCATAACTATGTCAATTTTGATTCAGAAATGAACTGTTTCAGTAACATCTACCCAGGCACCTATCAATGAAAGGTATAAACAAAAAGGCAGCTCTCAATGCAGCAAAATGTATTACATTCCATTCTATTTACATAAGATATTCAGTATACAATAAACATTAATGTCATATACAAAACTGACTACTTTCAGAGATTTTGTTATTAAACCTATCCCTGACATATAGAACTAATGGAACTGCTGGTCATTTTTGGCCAAACATGGAGAACATCTGTTCTAATTTTTGTTTCTTTGTTTCTAAAGTTTTCATCAATGTATGTATTCCCTACACCAGTGCATTCTGGGTACTTACATTCTTCAATTTATAAGAGACAGGTGATGCTGAAAATAATAAGCACACATCTGCATACAAGTGCACTCTAGGGAGAACATTCAGAAAGCCTATTTCAACCTTTTTTATTCCCCTGATTTGGTTAGGATCAAAAAGAAATTATCGTCATTGATAAAGATTGATACTGATAAATATCGATCAATTGAAACCAGCACATTTGTTGAGGTTTACCTTTCATTTCTCTTTGATATTGATATAAACATTATTTGAAATATGGGGACTCTTTTCCAAATTTGGCTAAGCCACAGGACCAACTCTATAGGAAATAATAGCAAAATCAGGCAAACACTTTTGGGTGATAAAATTGAAATCAACAGCTTTATAAATAGGTGAAAATGGCAGTACTGAGATACATTTCACAAATGTTGATGAGTCAAAAAACTTCCCCCTAGATTTAAAATATTCCATTTGAAAATGTATCACTCAATTCAAATATTTTCTTTTAATCTCTCCAGGGTGTACTGCCATATGGACATGTATGTGGGTGGGAGAAGTCCACCCAGAATATAATGTAATCATGATAAGCAATGATGGAAACTGTCATTTTCTGCCTGTTGTAAAATACTGACATCCAAAATACAATTCTACTGTTTATTAACCAATCATGAAATACTTCATTTTACAATGGAATTATTGGGGGAAATTTATTTGCTCCATTTGAGCAGTTTTGCCACTTTTCACCAACGCTATCGCTATTATTTTCTTTTCACTGCATCTTCAATTTCCCTCAATTTATGTAGTGCTGAAAAAAATATATCAGTATTGAGAAAGATAGATATTAAGAAATATTGGTGCGTTAAAACTGCTACACTTTACATTACTATCAATGGAGCTCCTTTTCCAATATCCTTTTCATGGGGACTTCGAAAAAAAATGTTCTAAACTATCTCCATAAGGAATGCTGGGTTTTTTGCTAACCTCAACTAGGTGATCACTTTTCAGTGATAAAAAAAGGTCTTAAGGGGCTTAATAAATATTGATATCAGTGATATCAATATCTTCCACCTAATTAAAGGTATAACATTCACCAAAACCTAAGTAGGTAGGAGAAGCTGTGGAAGTGCAAAAAAAGGAGAAAAAAAGGGGGGTAAACCCCTAGAAATTCGTTAAACTTAAAGAGGTCTTAAAGACCTCTTTTTGTGTTGTGAAGAAACCAATCAAAAAGGTGATAATACTTTGTGTGGCACACACCCTTGTGCTTGCGCTTACCAACAGTAGGTGTTTAAATAACAATGGTTGTTATTTACAATTTATTATTGTAACTGTATTACACTAGGGTTTGTTTTCTTTTTTTTGGTGAATATTGAACCTTTTTTTTTTATATAAAGGCATAGTGGCAAATTGCCCTTTTTTTTTTTTGGAATCAGCGGAAGGACTCGAAATGAATCTTCCTGGACTGATTTTAAAACTTTTTGTAGACTAATTTCCGACCTTCTTATTTGAAAGGTTTCCCCTTCTTTATTTTTCACTTTTTACATTAGTGGCACTGTATATAGTGACAAACATTTACATTTGCCTTGTCATTGCTTTTATCTTTTCTCTAAGTAAAGGTATATTGATATACCAGGAGAAAACATTTTGAGAGAGAGAGAGCCATGGGTAAAGAGAAATGTTCTGTACCATCGATTTGCGTTTTCTAACTTACTTACTTACATCATAAATAAAAGGGTAGTGTCAGAGATCTTCTTTATTTAATTAGATTCATCTAATTACAAGTTATCATTATGAAATATATATATATACATGTATATATATAGTTTAGATTGTGAGTTGCTATGCCTATCCAAATGGGAATTTATATTTGGTGTTACTGGTTACTGGTCATTTAATGTTCATTTAAGATTCGGCAATTCCATTGCACTGTATACCCTATCAGGCCTATTTCCTAATACAATCTGATAGCCTTCTCTTCCTAACATTTTGAGCATATGGATGAAATCAAATGAAATATTATAATAGCTTTCACTACTGTCAAAATGCATATCTATAAATGTGTTTGCAGAGCTTTATTGTACCTGCTGATGCGATAATTAGAATATCCATCATAGCATGTTTGTAATATCCATTATAGTGTTTGAAAATATTTAAAGATGGTTGCAAAACAATCACTGCCATTCAATAATGAGAAGAAGTAGCAGAGAATAATATGCAGTGTATATATATTCATTTCAAGACAAAGCAGGTACTGAATTGAAACTGAATAAAACTAAAATGCAGTGATGTACATGAGTATATAGTGTGTCATAGATATAAGAAAAAAAAACCTTTCACACATCATTGGTGCCATCCAACAGCAATTGGTACCCATTATCCTCCTCTGAAGGATGAATAGTTTAGCCATCCATGCAAAGGATAGGAACATCTGGTGACACATGTTACAGGCAGGTGCTTAGACAGGGGAGCTTTATCACTTGGCAATGAACAGATGAACAATGACAAACTTGATAAAGCACTAAGAGCCAAAAAAAACTGACAGATTCCAAAATTTCTCTATTCCTGTAAATTATAAGCAAACTGAACCCAATGGAATGTAAAGTAACCTTGAGGCACAGAATCTGATATGCTCTGGTTTATGAAATTGTAAAGTAGGATTTCTAGAAAAAGGAGCAGCGTAGAAAGCTGCAGGATAAATGTGATGTGCTTTCAGTGATAAATCATTGCACCTTGATGTGAAAGAAAGATAAACCTTAATGTATACATAAAAAATGGACCTCTGACATGAGTGATTGTCTATAAAATGAATCTCTTTGTTGAAATACTTCACATTGCTGTACATCTCTAGATATTCCAATGTGCAGAGTGACACATTTTCAGGTTCCAATTTAAGCAATAAAATTTGATAAAGGTTTATTACTCTACTGCATCAGGTAGTTAAATGTTTTCAGCTCAAAGAGGAATTGCAAAATCTTTTTGATCAGTTGACCTATTCTGTGTAAATCCCCGGTATGATTCTATCTATGCACATATAATGCACATACAGTATTATACACATACAGTATTATACACATATTATACACATGCAGTCCTGGTCTTTGCTTGTTCCAGAAATATTCTCAAAAGTTAGAAAAAAAAAAATCTAAAGGATTCTATAATCATACAGCGCCAAAACAACAGCAACAAAAAAATACAGATAAAAGATATAAATGAATATTAAAATAGAAGAATTCAAATAGTGAGTCGCTTATTTAAAAGTCCACAAAAATAAAAAGAGTCCAAAAATAACCTTTTTGATTTAAAAAAAAAAAATCTCCAGTTTAAGCAGTCGGCTTCTTAAAATAATCGATCAGGGTTTTCTACCTTTCATAGCCCTATTTCAAGCATAATCTGCAAGGGATAGAAGCACACACAGCAAAAAAATATATAATGCAGTATTGTTTGGAAAACCTAATAACCTCCACTAAAAAAAACTATAGACAAACTCCTCAGTGTTGGAAATTATAGAAACAGAATATCACCAAGTGATTCCACTCTTTTCTCTGGGTATTCACCAGATACTGTAAATAATCAAACTCTTCAAAAACATATCAACATCTACCAGAAATGTTCAATCTTCTTTCTTCTAACCACAAATAACTCATTAATCCACAAATGAATCCGTGATCCACGTATACAGTAGATGTATGCAATAAAAGGATTATTAAAGAAAAATAAAACTATAGTGTAAAATAGTTTAATAAAGTGCTTCTTATTAACAAAGTAGTATACTCACACACAAAAACAATAAAAAAGATACATATCATAAATGTAAGATATAAGGTTCATTCTCAATGCATTTCCCTGGACCCAGTTTCCTCAGGAAGGAAGCACTTGCACTTGCACTGCTATTTTATTCTGTTACTAAACTCTTCCTTTACAATTTAAGATTTCTGTTGCACAACTGCC
The DNA here is from genome assembly GCA_019650415.1 of Pipa parva. Taxonomy (NCBI): domain Eukaryota; kingdom Metazoa; phylum Chordata; class Amphibia; order Anura; family Pipidae; genus Pipa; species Pipa parva. The sequence goes on from WMED01004755.1 coordinate 12,935, forward strand.
TGTGTTTTTCACTGTTCCCCCTAGGCTATGGATCCCAGTTAAGACCAAACAAGGCCACAGGATTTAGGGTTAAGTATGTATTTGTTCAGAAAGTACCCTGAATTGGTCAGCCTGTCTGGATATCCTCAAATAACTTTACCAGTGAATCCTACTGGGTAAACAGAAACACTGGCAGTTCTGCCTTATAAAAATAGGATTGGTTGGCCCATATATATGCCTGTGCACATTAAATACATTTTGTGTGCTTTGCTACTTTAGTCTGTCATTTTACCAGTTTGCTAACATAAAACTGGCATCTGCCTATTGTTACTTTAAAAGAACAAGTATTAAAAACTAATCAAAATGTCCCTTTAAATGAAGGCTTAGGCTGTTTCCACAATATAATTTTAGTCAGTTGCCAGTGTCTGAATCTAAAAGCAAATCCTTTGCCTACCTGAATTGTGGAAGGCTAAATTAGTCTAAATTAATTGAACCACTGTGTTTCTTATAGTCCCAATGTATTAACTATGCATTCCAGAAGGTTGTCATTTAAAAGGGGGTGGGTTGTCAGTAAGGGATTCCACCAGGAAGCTCCCTGGCCCTCTGGTGAACTGATGGGTCATGGACACCTTTACCTATTAATAGTTCTTAGAGCAAGGTGTAGTTTCTGCCATAGTGTGTGGTACATGCAACAGGTAGAGTATAAAGCAGTGACTAATACCAACAAGCAGTGTGTAAGGTATAAACCGCAGAAGAGCAGTGGCTCAGTGGTTAGCACTGCTAACTTGTATGGTTAGTTCTTGGGTACACTTCTACCCTGGGCATCAACTTCATGATGTTTGTATGTTGATTGAGTTTCTTCCCGCGGCTAAAAAACGTAAAGTTGACTGAACCTTAACTAAAGTGCCCTAGTTTGTGTATGTATACCTATCTGTGAATGTGTTTATATAGGGAATTTAGATTGTAAGCCTGAAGTGAATAATTAATCTCTGCAAGGTGCTAGGGAAGATTTTGGCAGTATATGAATACACAAAATACACATATATATGAGATACTGTAGGTAGGGCATTATATGTTTAATGTAGGTCCTCCACCACATTACTAGGCACTGAAGCTAAACATACATGAACAGTACTATCAACTACTTACATTATCAATCCTGTATTGTAAGTACCCGTTTTGTTGATAGTTTAATGAACTGTGTCTAATTTATTGTCTGATTGCATACCACTATACCCCACATGTGGCCCCAATCTTGAGGCATGGGGTGGCTGAAAATGTACCTGTGACATCCAGGGGACCTGGACTCCCATAAATCTGCTTAAAATCTTGTTACACACATCTGAAATAGACCCTGAGAATAAGCTTCAAATTTGTGAGGAATGAGGTATTTATATGTTTTATACATTTAACTGACCAGAGAAATGTGCAGATTCTGTATTATATTATGCAGAGCCAGCACTGAAATAAAATTGATAATGTAATCTACACACTATGTTGAACAGTATTATTTTTACTTACAATAGTTTTTAAATATAAATTTAATAGTACAGAATCTTTGACACAGCACCTTTGAGCCTCCTAAGTCATTAACCATTAAAATTTAATATCTACAAAAATGAAATTCACCTGGATGGGAAGTGTGAATTATATTACAGAAAGGTATAATGCACACTGAAATTAAATAGATTTTGAAAGTCATGTTAATACTGAAAATGCTAAAACTTTAATGCTCAGACTGCATTTTCTTAAAATGCAGCAGTAATGTAGTAGCATTGAACAATCTTCTAACCTCTAGGAATTTCTAGAGTAATCTGTAGATAATAGGAATGCTATTTATTTTGTTGCTGATCCTAGTTCTAGGCTCCCAATTCTATAATAGGTGCGAGCCTGTAATTTATAAAACAGTTTTGTTTGCTTGAACAAAAATTTACATTAAATTATGAAAAAAAGGAATTAACAAAACAAATGATTTATGTAGGCTCCACCCCAAACTTCTGGTCTTCGCAAGATTCAAAAATTCACCAAATTAACTTTTCTAAAAAATAAATAAATTAATAAAAAACTGATCTGTTCTCAGGGATGTGCCAACATCATAAATTGGAGGAATTTGTTTGCATTAAAATAAATAAATAGACATTGATCAGTTGACTGGGGCACACTTTGTAATAAGTAATTATTTGATTAACTCAAATAACATTTAACTATAATTTTAGGAATATTTTCATTTGTGTGTTATAGAGCATACTTGGAGTCAACATCTGGCTTTTGCTTGTACTTCAGGCTTTGCCAGTAAATTATGTCGTGGTCTGGGATAATACTGCCTATCCAACACACCTACCAGGGTTCTATACCTTTGGCTACATAAGCAGTTCTAAGCAGTGTGCTGTCTCTCCTTAAAAGTGCTATGAAGTTGACCAATCATTTAATGTTCAGTTGCACTTTATCATTTCCTCCATGCAATTAATTTCACTGCATAGCTTGGTGTGACTTGCAAACACAGAAACTGTACATTTCCAATCTACCACCTGAAACCTGCCCCCAAAGCAGAGCAGCCAATGACCTGAGTGAATATGGGTAAAAGAAATCAACTTGCATTTACAAATATGGATAGATCATATACGTAATGACTTCTACTGTTATTGCTTGTAACTAATATTTACACTTTACACTGTTTTACTGTTTCAAATTTACATTTCAAACATTTACACTATAATTATTGATAGAAAACAATAGATCTTGTGACAGAGATTGTAACATTTAGATTAAAGCCCTCTAAGGCTGGGTTCACATGAGCATATGATGCGCAGAGCATAATACACTCGTATGAAGAAAAAAAAAAAAAGAAAAATACGCAGAGCGTATTTTTCAATTGTACTTACCAGCGACAGTGTGAACACTCACACACTCGTGTGTCCGGAACTAGGTAAGTATCGTCAGCTTCCATGAAGCTGTATTTTTATTTATTACTGGATGGGTCCATGTTGTCCACAAGGTCCTCGCCAGGGCCGAGCCTTAGGTAGGCTGGATAGGCAGCCTCCTAGGCCACTTCTGGAGGGGAGCACTATCTTAGTGCTTGCTGCCCTCCTTTTCCCTGTCCCTACCTACCTCTTCTCTTTCCCGGCTCCATCTGCTGTAGCACTAAGCTACAAATAATTTTTTCTTTGGGGGCACACCCTAATGAAAGGCCTGTGTATGCCTATGGGGATTATGCAGGGCCAAGGGGTAGCGCTTGAGGATGACATCCTACTAGGAGTGCTGAGGAGCAAGACGCCTGCACTCTGCTAGTACTTCTATGCATAGGTGGTGATGATCTGATCCCCTGAGCTCCCAGACAGAGCAGCACACAGAGGATAAGAATCAGATCATCAGGCTCCCTCTGCATAGAAGTGCTACTAGCCTACTAGGTGGTGCAGCAGGCAGAGAGTCTGAGAGTTGGATTATGCAGGTGTGAAAGGGGTGTTGGTTATCAAGTACTGGGGTCGCACTTTCATTACTCTACCTAGGGTGCCAAAAAACCTTGGGCCAGCCCTGGTCTTTGCTTCTCCATCTTCCTTCTTGATCTGATGCTATCACACTGCTACAAGGAAAAGTCTTCTTTATCTTCTGTGGATCCTACCTAAAAGGGAACTTCCCATAGACTTGTAGATTATTGGGATTTTTTTTTGCAGCAGCAGTCAGCAGAAGATGTAGCAATAATGGTGGATCAGAATCATTTGGACTATGCCGATTAAGGAAGAAGTTTGATTTCCATGGACTATATTGTGGCCCAGAGAGGATGTCCTTCCATTGGACTATGATATGGATGAAAGAGGAGTGATGATTTCACAGACAACAAACAGGCAACATGGTCCCATCCAGGACTACTTAATGGGTTAGACAAGAAGGCATCAAAAAGGTAAGGACACATGTAAACCTGTTGTATGCCACATTGCTGCACCACTGGGGATAAGGGGAAAACTTAGCTCTTATTTTTATCTAAAATGTTCTTTGCTTTTTTACTGTATTTCAGTGAGGTTTGAGACTTTGAGTTTCTAAAGGTTCAATGAGGTTAGCAGGAAAATCTGAACAATAAAATCCAACATTAGATGCGTTTTGGGTTTGGTTCTTTTTGGTTTGTATTTTTTGCAGGTAATCCAATAAAATTTGAAACTCCCTTAGTTCTACAATGTCAGATTTTATTGATGTAATCTGAATCTAAACCACATATCCTTAATAATGATAGATATCAGTTATTAAAAGAGTAGAACACTGTATATTTATCCATCATTGCCCCCAGTTTGAAATTCCAAGCAAATAATTTTTGAGCTTCAAGTATACAATTTGTAAGCATGACAACATAATTATTTCATAGAATTTTAATAATTATATGTAGCATCAACTGTTAAGTTTAAAAATAGAATGTCAATAAAAGGTCTTACAGTCCTACAGCTCTCAGACTTTAGTGCCCTGATGCAGTAGACTGGTATTATTTTGAATAATAATGATTGTTGCTTATTACACAGTATGAACAGGTAGAAAAGAGCTGCCCTGAGGGCATTCAGCGGATTAATCTCCCCCCCACACACACACCACCACCAACAACAACATGCACACACATGGATATGCAATGTTGATGGTTATTTTTGGAGTTATTGGTGTAAGAACTCAAAAGAGATCAAATTAATTTGCAACATTCAATATTCTCTGTGAAGTCACTGGATCTGTATCTGCCATTGTGAACTATGAGGGATATCACAGAATCATTCTTTGAAAACAGTATGAGCCTATTTAAGAGAATATTTAGAAATCTTTATACTTAAGATCGGCTTTTCTGAATACATATTATTTATTAGATTTATCATTGGCATGTGATTTACAGAGAAATTATACAATACAAAAGTTTACATTTTCTAACCCAATATGATAAAATGAAAAAATTGCACAAGCTCTGCACAATGGCCAATAAATGAGCACATTCTCTTGTTAAATTGATACAAGAGGGAGAAAATAATGAAAAGAAAGCTCCAGAAGTTGAATGCGTTATCAAATCTCTTGTTTTAAATCAAATATGGAAACATGGTGCTATGTAAAATTAAATGCTATTGGCAGATTTAGCATTGGCATTTTAACTAGAAATTCCAGCTTTTAGTAAGCCACAAATTTACAAAGAAATCATTTAAAAGAGGTCTCTAGGATATTATGAAACATATTGTAAATTAAAAAATAAATAGCATATTCTTTCATTTTTCAGAAATAACATTTTTTTTTTTGCTTTTTTTTCACTATGAGCAGTTTTAGAACTTTAAATTCTCAATATTTTTACTTCACCTCTATCTTTTTTTGCCACTGAAATTTTTTATGAAAACTGAAATTGACAAAAGTATGAAGTTGACTGAAAATTATAACTCACAACTCATGTTACCATGCCATGTAAAGTCTATGAGTTTGTGTGTTCTAAAAGTTTATTTTTTAGTTTGAGCTCAGTTAGAAAGTTCTTAGCTATTTTGATTAAAGTAGAAAATGACACCTTATTTGGCACCTTCTTCCTCCTTGAGAAAATTAACAGCAAAGGAATCTTTATTAAAGAAGTCAAAGGCCAACAAACATGCTGCACGCTAAATTCCTAGTTACAAACATGAACCTTTATTCAAACACTGCAAACATTATCAACACATAACAATGCTACCCAAAGACTGCATAATTACACAGCACAAATCAGAACAGTTGTTGCAGTAAATGTGAATTTAATTCAAGTCTTATATTTACAGTAGATTTGTTTGGCAGGATCGATTTCTCATAAACCCATGTTGATATGAAGTTATACATTTTTATGTTAAGATACTCTAGGATAGCATCTCTTAGAAAACCTTCAAACAGTTTACCCACAATAGAAGTTAGAAGCAAATGAGGTCCCTATATTCAAAAAGGAGTCAAAGTGTAATCCTGAAAACTATAGACCTGTAAGTCTAACTTCTATTGTGGGTAAAATGTTTGAAGGCTTTCTAAGAGATGCTATCCTAGAGTATCTTAACATGAATTAATGTATAACTGCATATCAGCATGGGTTTATGAGGGAGTGATCCTGCCAAACAAATCTAATTAGATTTTATGATGAGGTCAGTTATAGACTTAATGGGGGGGAGTTACTGGATATCATATACCTTGATTTTTTCTAAAGCATTTGATACTGTGCCACATAAAAGGCTGGTACATAAAATGCGAATGCTTGGACTGGGGGGAAATGTGTGTAAGTGGATTAATAACTGGCTCAATGGTAGGAAACAAAGGGTGGTTATTAATGGTACATACTCACACTGGGTTACTGTTAATAGCGGTGTACCCCAGGGGTCAGTTTTGGGCCCTCTATTCTTCAAAATATTTATAAATGACCTTGTTGAGGGATTGCATAGTAAAAATGTAATTTTTGAAGATGATACTAAACATAAGTAGTTAATATAAAGCAGGAGAGTACTTTATAACAGATGGATCTAAATACATTTGAAGCTTGGGCAGAAAAGTAGCAAATGAGGTTTAACACTCATAAATGGAAGGTTATGCATATGAGAAGGGAAAATTTATTTCAAGATTATTTTCTAAATGGGAAAACACTGGGCAAAACAGACATCAGAAAAGATTTAGGAATTCTAGTTGACAATAAAATTAACTATACCAACTAGTGCCAAGGGACAGTTGCCAAAGTAAATAGGATCAAAAGATGCACATGATGAGAACATAATCAGACCAAACATGGAATATTGTGTTTAGTTTTGGGCACCAGTGCACAAGAAAGATGTGGATGAGTTTGAACATGTTCAAAGGTGGGCTACTAAAATAGTAATAGGAATGGGCAATATACAGTATCAAGAAAGATTATCAAAACTGGGCATGTTTAGAAAAAAGAAGATGAAGGGGTGACCTGATAACCATGTATATATTAGGGGTCAGTACAGAGATCTCTCCAAAAATCTATTTATACCAAGAACTGTAAGTATTACAAGGGGGCATCCTCTACGCTTAGAGGAAAGATATTTTCTGCATCAATATACCGTATTTTTCGCTTTATAAGATGCACCTGCTGATAAGACGCACCTAGATTTTAGAGGAGGAAAATAGAAAAAAAATATTTTGAGCCAAAAAGTGGGCCATCTGCCCAAGGCACTATTGTGGGGGCTGGCTACTGTATGGGACACTACATGTACATGTATGTGGGGTTGCCCTAAAGTTGCACAGCCCCACATACATGTACATGAATGTGTTAAACTGTCACTTAGTACAATTCCCATCATGCCTGCACAGAAAAAAGCTGGTCAGGCATGATGGGAAATGTAGTTGGACTGCAAGCGCCGTACTGCACATGCGCTGGCGCCATACGTGACATGTCGCTTGCGTCACATCCCCCCTCCT
>WMED01004756.1:0-20299 GCA_019650415.1 Pipa parva
TTATTCAACTATTTAACACTATTCAAATTGTGATATTTTAACAATATCACAGTTTTGGCCCATTGATAAAGTTGATTAGTCAAATATTATCACTCAAAATTGTAGGCAAAAAACTATTATTCCCTATAGAGAGTCATGTCACTTAGCCAGAGTTAAAAAAAGATCTTCTGTTAAAAAAAGATATCAATCTAGTGAGGTGGTGGGAGATAGATGAGGGGCATATTTATGAAAGTCCAAATTCACATCACTTTAAATCAGTACGCTCCGAAAGTTGTGAATTTGGTACTTCTTATTCCCTTACTGGGGATAATGTCCCTCAACTGTAATAAATGAATAATGCATCCCTTTCTATGTCACTATATCCCTTGTTCATGTTGTCACTTGGTCACATTTTTTATTTTCAATTTTGAATGAACAATCTCTTCAGAGTCCTTCCATCAACCCCATACTTTGGTCTGGCGTAATGAATAAGGGAAATTCAGAGCAGTACACCTTGCCAATTTCAATATTTCAAGAGACTTAGACACTTGTTGAATTGCTTGTGCAAGCGCTCACAAAGTAATGCAAAGAGCTTTGTAAGTCTGCGACTATTGTAAGCATCTAACCTGGATGCAAATTTGCCACATTGCAGAGATGATGAATACCCGAACTTGGTTAAATGACGAATGAATGAAAATTTGGACATTTACACAACTGTTCACACATCTCTCGATCTGGCATATTATGTAAGAGTTTATCTGTCTTCTCTCTGTGTTAAGCAATGAAACTGAACATGTTAGATTGAGTGTATCCCTACAGTCATAACAACATGATAGCCCAAACCAAAGTGTTTCTATGAAAGACCCAACCATATTGTGATATTTCTAAGCCATGCTTGGCTGCTTTAATTACTTTAATTATCTTTCCTGTTAAAGTGAGTCACTTCTTTTAATTAAAATACGTTGATGCTAAAAAATTGGATAGTCAGAAAATCATGCCATCTGTTTTGCAAGAGTTGCTTTTAAATCATTATCACTCAAAAAATAAAAATGTTAAAAACAGAGACAGGTTTCCTTAAAGGCCACATTTTGTTTTACATTAGCATTTGGGATTAGTTCAATGTTCCATAACCACCTTGAAAGGGATAAATGCAAGGAAAGACATATCACTGTTCTTCCAAGCAGCACATTTAAGGGCATCTTTAATCAAATATCGGATTGTGTGTGACCTTGATTCAAGGTGTGCCCAGATCCCACTCCTAATAAGAAGCAGAACGTACATTTGTAACTATGTATACAAGCCCTAGGCAGGCGATTTATAAGGTTATAAGATGAAAGAAATGACATGCAAATTCTATTGCTTCTGTGTATTATAACTAAATAAAATACATTGCTCTCAGTATTCCTTAGTCATTTATTTGTTTGACAAGAACTAATTTTTTTCTCATTCATCAGCATTCCTTTACCATATTGCGATTCCTGAGGCAGGTAATGTAACAAACAAGAACAATATGATTCATTTAGAATCAATGTAAGGGAAACAGCACATAAAACTCTTGCTTCTAAAGCTATATTAAAGAGCAAGGTTAAATTGGTTGTTTTTAGTAACTGATCAGCAATAAACCTGATGTCCATTGGGATGAAGTTGGCTACTATGCCACTACAGGGTATTTGCTACATTGCAGTAAACATTAGGTGAAATATACTGTACACACTCTGTTAAAGAAGTACGCAAAGTAATATCAATTACAGCAAGTGGTAAAATGACAGATTTAGGCTTACTGATTCTTTTTTTCTTCTATCGTTATGATTATTCTGCAAAATCAATTCGCTTTAACCTGTTGTTAACACTTGTTGTAAACTAGGTGGCCCATAAATAACTTTTTTTACAGGCTTTAGCGTCCCTGTAATCATCACATGACTTCCAAACAGGGATAGGTGACCTTAACATATGTGTCAGAATGGAATTCCCAACCTTTTGTTGACACAGGCTAGCAGCTGGATCCTGAAAGTTGTTGTTTTGCATATCTCCTAAATACCAGTTTCTCTATGGAGTAGCAGGATGCCCCATATGCCCTATAAATGCATAATTAAATGGCTCTATAGGTTAATCTGATGCCAGTTTTCCCTTCATTTTTTTCAGGAGAAAAAAAAAATACCATACAGTTATTTAACATATTACATGTTGCACAGTTCAGTTTTCAAACATGTTGAACTTTTGATCATTTATAAATTTATATCATTTATAAATATGCAAGTTTGCTATGAAAATATGCTCCAAAATGGTGAACAGCCAAAGTGATTTTGAAAAAAATTAAAATTCTTCCAAATTTCTTCCAAGAAAATAAAAGGAACCTAAGGCATTGTAGCATGAACAGTACAAGAAGAGTACAAAACAATGGTAAAAGAGTAAGCTTTTAGAAGGTAAAGGTCCTAAACTAGTATGTTTGTGGATGCATTTCTATATTGTGCTTGAGCTTTGCACTTGACCTCTGTCTGCTTGATCTGATTTATTACTCAGTCCCTGCCGTGACACCTGCTTGGTCCTTTAACAAATAAACTTTGTGGGCACAGATCATTTCTTCTCTCCTTGTTTGCATGCAAGAGTTGAGGCTGCCATTTGTTTGAATGAACAGAAGATAACAGCAGAACTTGATGACCACTGTGGATTTCAGTTTTAGGGTGATATGTTTCTTCAGCATTAACTAGATGAAAAACATTTCACCTTTTTCAAGTAGCCCTGACAGCGTGTTATCTAGGCTAGTCAGTCACTTCAACTCATGCTGCATGTTTGAATAAACAACACACAAAGAACTGCAAATTCTGCAACAAGTTATGGTTTCATGGTGACTATTTAATGTAAATGTAGTAAAATAAATGCTAGAATATTAATATCATATTTACGAAAAAATGTTTTATATCCTGTACATCCTATAGTATGACATACTGCGGAAGATATGCAGTACATTTTTAAAGACAAGGTCAAATTAACTGGGCCTTTATGGAACATGCTATCCAGCAATAACAACTACTTTTTAAGTAAAATTGCTACATTTTTTGCCAAGTCTTCATTACTATGACACAGACTGTAACTATAAGGGGACTAAACTGATGTGAGCCATTAAAGAATATTGCCTATGATTGCTCAGAAGAGACCAGTGCTGGAGATGGAACACACTGTACTCTGCATTATATTCTTAACACCAGCAAGTAGCATTTGAAGCCAACAGAACATTTAACAATTTTATGATAGCATACCGTCCTAAAGCTGATTCCATTTCACTGAAAATTATCTGCAGTCTTAAGCTTAGAAATCTAAGGGGGACATTAATGAAATCGGAAAGATTTTCTCCTGGTATATCAATATACCTTTAATTAGGTAAAAAATATGGATATCAACAGTATCGATATTTATTAAGTCCCTTCTGAAATTTTTTCTCTCTATAAAGTGTTTGCCTGGTTGAGCTTTCCTTCAGTGTAAGAACATTACAAGTTATGGGTAATAGATAACTGAAGGTGGGATATTGATCCAGGGAATTACTCTGATTGCAATATATGGAGTCGGGAAGGATTTTTTTTCCCTAATATGAGGACAATTGGCTCTTGCCTCATGGGTTTTTCGCCTTCCTCTGGATCAACCATTGCAGGAAAATAGGCTGAACTGGATGGACTTGTGTCTTTTTTCAGCCTTATAAACTACAGTATGTTACTATGTTACTTGGTGAAAACTTATTATTCCCTATGGAGATAGTTTAGCATATTTATTTGAAATCCCCACCGAAAACATCAGCGATATCAATATTGATGGAAAAGGAGCTCCATTGAAAGTAATGTAAAGTGTATTAATGTATCAGTAGTTATCAAAACAGATCTTTTTCGATATTGATAAATTTTATTCAACACTATAAAAATTGAGGGAAATCAAAAATGATGCATAAAGAAACAACTATAACATGCAAAACAGATCGAACTGCAGTGAATCGGTCAAAATGACCATTATAAATATCCTCCAAATTTCTGTTTTAAAAGAACAGTCCAGCCTGATTAATAAAAAGTATTATGTGTTGTAAATGAATAATACATTTTTTTTCTAATATACTTATTCAGTCTTTTATGTGAGGAAAGGAATTAATTATTCCATCTGTGGAGCAGTATACAGCTCCTTATGTGTTTACTTCCTGGTTGGATTCTTGTGTCACTGACACAACGGTGTCTCAGGAAGGTCAAAATTAATAGTTAATGCATAACCATGGGCAGCTACAATACTTACAGCTAATGGTGTATACTGTCAGTAGCAAGTGCTGATATTGAGCATGAGAGAGAGACCAAATCCATATAAAAATAAAGTCAATGTTTCAGCCCTTTCTTTAACAATTGCTTTTGCTGAGTTAACTACACCTTTCAGAGTTAAAAGGTGGATGACAGCTTAAAGGTTCTGATTGGTTATTTAGCATTATCCAGCCTGTCAGTCAATTCCTTAACTCTGAACAGGAAGTGGCTGAGAGAGGGAAGCAGCTTCAGTAACAAACTGGTGCTAAATTGTGAAGGGTGGAAATAAATAAATAATTTATATGACAGAAAACATTTATTTAACTTTTATTTAACAGTGCCAAACAGACAGCAAATAACTGTTGGTGCCTAAACTGTTCCTTTAAGTCCTTCTCTTACATACTGCATTTGTTTTTAATCTTTAAAAGATCTTACCCTGAGATATCAGCTGAGCAGTAATAGAAAAAAAAAATGGCATTACTGGCTATGGAAGTCCCAAAAGGACCTCTATATAGAAGTTTGTTTACAGCATTCTTATACATGTATCTGTCATTCCAAACATAACAATGCTGACTTGTTACAGAGAAACAATGGAATGCTTAACAGTATAATGGCCTGGACAATGTCTAATATGAATTGGAAGCATGTCAAGCCATGTGAAAGCTTGCTTTAGTAGTGAAAAGGTGCCCTGCATTCTGGTAAATATTTGTACAGAAAGGTAAACTTTCCCTTGTATTTTTGTATTTTATATCTCATTTTTTGTTTAGCTTTAAACTGTGCAAGATTGTCTAACAATTTTACATGTTTTGCTCCATTTTTCTTAGTTTGTTTATTTTACACATTTTTTTAATATTTTTTTTACCTTTCTAAAAAAAATTGACTATTCTGAAATAGTGACAAAAATTGTTGGTTTGGTGAAAAATAAGATTTTAAGTCCATTAAAGTCATAATATCACCATAAAAAATATTTTGTTTGGGCCTTAAAACACTTTACTTGGTATAATAAAAGTCTGAGCAGTCGCTTAAAAGGTCCAAATTCACCACGTCCTTATCTTCATGCATTCAGATAAAGTGTGATGTGGCAAATCTGCATCCAATTTTGATGATTTTGATGGTTGCAGACTTACTGATCTTCTGCACATGCATACGTATGTATGTATCATTTTATCTATAAAGTGCCACAAACACATGCAGCGCTGTACAGTTCTGTAATTCGACTATTCATCAATCATTGGAGTATGTAGGGAATTTGGCAAGGTATACTGTGTCAAATTAACCAATTTTACTTCATCGGAAGGGGGTTATTGGCAGAACCTTTTATGATTGGCATGGCGAAAATATGCAAATATATTGCAAAAAAGGTAGCATTTCCTTTATACACAGATCAAAGCTCACACTGGGGCTGGAAAAAAATACATGTATGTATGTGCAATATTACACTGGCATTAGCAACTGGAGCACCAGATCTAAAGCTATCACAGATGAGGCCTTGTATTACTTTGTAATGTAAACTTTTTGGTACTGATTAGTTTATAATTGGGCTTTGTAACAGATTTGCTTCATGGTCACTTGACTTTATAAATGGGTTGTTCTTGGTTGCTCGGCACTGTACATAGGCAGCTGGCTTTATAACTTAGTTGTTATCTGGCATTTAAACATAACTCTTGCACTAACAGCTGAGGTTCTATTGGTCATTTGGTACTGTACTTGGATGCATGGATGTGTAATTCCATGTATATCTTTGTTTCTGATTGCATGGCTTTGTAAATGGATGTGTGGCTTTGTAAATTCATACATGGATTTGTAACTAAAAGCATAGTAGCTTTTTGAGAAGAAACATGCATTTTTAAGGGGTGCATGGCTTTGTGAATCAATGTATGGCTTTGTAAATCAGTGCATGGTTTTAACTGGAAGCATGAGCTTGTAGCTGGGTCTATGACTTTTAAAATGGAAGCATGATTTTACTAGAAGCAGGAACCTATATAGCTGGGTCCATGACTTTGTAAGAGGATGCATGGATTTATCTGAAGGCATGGCTGCTTTACTAAGAAACTGATGCCTTAATGATATGATTCAGATAATAATGGAAATACACCGCTATCATTTTAATTCACAGACAGAAATATGTTTGAGAGTCAGGTTATCAAATTTAACAACTAAGTATTTTCATTTGGACTAATTTAATTTAGTGTTGAGGGGAGTTCAGAGGAACATTTATGGCCAGTTCCTTCTGACCAGTTTGGATTTTTCAGTTGTTTGCTGCTAGTTTTGGCAGTTTGGATAGTGTTTGAAGCTTGCTATTTGGTTGTTTGTATGCTTGTATTCACATCAGTTCGTAACCCCCACAACTATTAAAAGTAAGCCCTAAATAAAATCAAGGTCAGGGACTTGGTAGAAATTTCTCAAAGTCGAAAAAGTTTTTTGACAGCCTAATGTTGGAGAAACATTGTTTATTTTATTATGCCAGTATTGCTGATTTAAAAATTGTGTTTTCGCCTTTTTATGATTTTTCTTTTTCCATTGGAAAGTTGTTTTGATCAGTAAAAAGCTTGCTAAAAATCCCTCTAAGTATGATTTTTGCTCTCCCATAGTAAGGATTTAAAAAAAAAAACTGAGTTATTTGGCTCATATCCAAATCATGGTTGTAAATAATGATAAAGATTTTCTAGTTTTCATGTATGAAGCACAATATTACTTACATAACTATAATAATAAAGTCAGTTCCATGTATCATTTCATCATATTTTTTCTTTCTATTAGGGGGATAATTATTAAGGTCATTTTAACCTATTTGCAGTAATTTGATCTGTTTCTTCACATTTTCACCATTTTTTGCATTTTCAATTTCGTTCAATTTATGTATTGCCGAATAAAAATTAATCAATTTCAAAACAGACAGATATCGAAAAATGTCAATGTGTGAAAGGAGACCAAAAGTGAAAAAATAAAAAACAACAGTTAAAATACCTACCTTATACAGAGCTGGTTGATTACAGTCACAGCATTAGCTGTGTTGTAATTAGCTGGCTCCTGAAGTTTCCCCTGACGCCTCCTGCACAGCGCGCTGGCTGACACAGAAGCCAGCGCGCAGTTCCTTCTTCTCCTTCCCTGACCTCATACATCATCACACTCATTGCGGGGAGCGTTCTCATTGGACCCCACAATGAACATGATGATGTTTAAGCCCTGAAACACCCCCCGTGGTGTAACAGGGTGAGAGGAAATGCGGCACTGGCTGCCGGTCAGCCAGCACTGTGAAGAAGCATCAGGGGAAGCATCGAGAGCTGGATAATTACAGCACAGCTCATGCTATGACTGTAATCAACCAGTTCTGTATAAGGTAAGTATTTTAACTGTAGTTTTTTATTTTTTCACTTTAGTTTTACTTGAATACACTACACTTTACATTGCTATCAATGGAGCTCCTTTTCTATCGATACTGCTGATCTTTTCGATGGGGACTTAGAAAAAAAACTTTTCGAAACCATCATCATACAGAATAATGGGTTTTTGCCACCCTCTCTCAACCAGGTGAACACTTTTCAATGATAAAAAGGTCAGTAGGGGGCTTAATAAATATCAATATCGGCAATATCAATATTTTTGACCCAATTAAAGGAGAACTAAAGTTGTAACTGAAAATTATATTTTCTAAAAAAAAAATACCATGCATAATTGATGAAAGCCTTCATTTTCTGCAAGAATGGAGCAGGCATTATTAAGAAAGGAGGCAGTGAGATAGTGCTATGATGTAGCGATGCAACAGCGCTGTCACCAAGCATCAGTAGTGCCAATGAGTGTCAACGTCATCATGTGCTATTCGTGCATGCGCACTGATAACTTACACGATCGATGTCACTTGATGTAGTAGGACATCCAGTCGTTTAAGTCATCACTGCATATCACTGACAATTAGAATTTCATAAACTGTGCAAGGTACACTTTACAAAGTATAATTTTCCGTTACAGCTTTGGTTCTCCTTTAAAGGTATATCAATACCGATATACCAGGAGAAAACCTTTTTGATTTTTATAAATATCCTCATGTTTAGCTCAGAGAACTTTATTTCCATGGGTTGTGGCCTTTGGAGGAGTCCTTATATCCTGGCACTTGCATAGTGTGTTTATTTTATCATTTTGCTTACTTCTTATCAAGGCACATGTCACTGTGCAAGTCAACACTGTCTTTCCTTTTCAACAATTGCCATTTCTTATCCAGCCAAGGGACTGAACAAAGAAAGTGCTGGTAATTTTTTTTGTGGAGACAAAGTTATCACATACAATGCTTGTACAAATGTGATGGAATCAAGAGCTTGTGTCATGTAAAGAATTTGCATGAGTTCATTGTTTCCTGCATCTTGGAAAGGCTTTACTGTAGAAATAATGTACGCATCTGCAGGGTTGTTTACTTTGACTTTAATTAGCTTCTGACATTTCATACTTCACAATCAGAAATTCAGCACAATATTGTAGTTTAATTAAGGATGGGAATATCATGTTGCGCTTTCTTTAAAAATAACGACTTAAAAAAGGAGGAGCATCAAACAGAAATCAAAGGTTTTTGTTGAATATCATAATAGCTTAAGTTGTACAGAAAAAAAGACACTCATTCAAAATTGCTAGCATGCCTAAGGCTAACAGTATGTTTCAACAGATACAGTTAATTCCACTAAGGACGTCCTGATACTATCTTGATTCCAGTCATCCCCATGTCCAGAGCCTAGCAGGTGTCCCTATATCCAAACAGACTACAACATCTAATTCCAATGCACCCAGTGCCTAATTGCCCACTTTGCCACTGTAGCCTCTGGCAAAGGGATGTTTAAATGTCTTTATTTTCTTTGAACTTGGTACTCACATACAAACACAAACATGCACACAAATACATACATGCATGCACACAAACATACATACAAACATACACCCAAACAAACAATACATGCACACAGAAACATACATACAAACACCAAAGAATCAGAAAGAAAGTCTCTGTATAGGTTACTCTAACTTAGAATAGTCTATTTTCTTAGATCCAACCTGTATTTAAACTTGCCTAGTTCCAAATATCAGTCTTTACATGTGTCAGGCAGGCTAAACAGTACATAGAATGCATTGTGCATTTTAGTGCCTCCCCGCTGCCTGTGCCAAAGACACTGCTCATATCTGAGCATACTCAATCAAATCTTCAATGAAGTGAATTTAATTGTAATGTATCATTGTGGATGGGACCCAGCAACTTAAAAAATGGCAGCAGTGAGGACAACAGCTTAATATCAAAATGCAGGTGGAATTTCAATACTAGCTGCAAAATCTAAAGTTTCCTTGAATCAATTCATGTAACCCTAGAGTAGATTAATTTTCCAGCAAATAGGTATAGGCATAGACGATGGGCTGGACTTCACTATCCCTGCATCACTTGAGAACAAAACATTTGAAATTATTTTGCAATTTCCAACTACTTTAGCCAATTATCAATGTATGTATTGTGTATGTATTTTTAATTTGTATGTATTTATCAATGTATTTGTTTACAGTGTCACTTGTAGGCTGTAGCATTCTCTATATGCAGTCCCTATAAAATACAAGACTTACTGCACCCATACAACAACCTCTATTTCAAAATATTTTTTTAAATCTTAGATTGCTAATGGACAGCCATATTCCAGACCTCCCAAGTGTCCAGGGGTCCCTGGGTGGAGTCTCAAGTTCCTGGGCCCTCTTGGTCCACTACTCCTCCATGTACCTGATCCAGGCCTGCTTGATAGATATCACTAGCACAAAGGCAATCAAGATAAAGTGGGCAGTGTGCCGGTGAGCTCACTATAGGATGGTATAATGCTGCTCCCCCTGGGAATTTGGAAGGTATGACATACATTTAGTAGAGTGGATCCACAGTGGAAATCCATACTCCCAACATGTGTTACATGTTAGAGGCCGTATTTTTGGTATGTTGGAGCATGAATCATCTGACCTTTTCATCCTCTGAATCATTAGCTTTTCTACTACTGTAACAATTATTGTAAGTACTGCAGGAAAAGCAGGGGCTTTTAGTCTGCCTAATAATAGTAAGTCTACAAGGTAGCATGAATTCTGGTGCAAGAGAAAAAGTGAATTAAGCCAGGAGGAATAAATTACTTCTCTGGCCACCTGGTCTATAGTTTATGTTTTAAACATAAATTTGGTTCATTTATTTCACTGATGATAAGAGCTTAATTGATTATTATTTCTATGTCCAAATTATATTGTGGCTAAATAGGGTAACATTCACCAAGGGTCCCTAATCAGGTTAAATGACTCTTTACACTGAACTTTTCCCAAACACATAATGTTTGATTCCAACTCACTTGAACCTTAGGAGAACTTTGAATTTAGTGAGAAGGAGAAGGACTGAAAGATGGTCATATCAGCCATATCCTCTCAGCAATTGTTTCAGGAGCTTAATTAACTAAAAGGAAAGTGATAGTCATTCATTAGTACAAACAGAACTTAATATACAAAGAAAATCAGACACCTACTTCATTGTTTCCATGTGTCTTCTTGTGTAAGGACCAATGACTTTAAACAGCAGCTCCATCGCTCCGTTGATACCCAACATAGAACCAGTGGAAACTAGGAAAGAAAAAAATAAGATCTATTGTACCAAAAAAAATAAAAACTGAGTTTTGAAAAGTGTGATACCCCAATTGGACTTTGTCCATACATATAATACAAAACTATGGAGGATTAAGCAATCAGATATTTAATATAATTACGATGACCAAGAGTTGGCTGTGACTGAACGGATAATCATCATCAAGTGTTGTGGCTCAGTGGTTAGCACTGCTTACTTGTAGTGCTGGACTCTGGTCTCAATTCCAGCTTGGACTTCATCTGCATAGACTTTGTACAGTATGTTCTCCCGGCACCTGTATGGGTTTCCTCCCACAATCCATAAAACATACTATATAGGTTAATTGAAGCCCTGCTAAATTGGCCCTAGTCTATGTCTATCTATGTGTGACTAAATAGGAAAAATAGATTGTATGCTCCACGGGGCAGGGACTTAAGTGAATGATGAATCTCTTTAAAGCACCATTTAATGTATCAGCACAATATAAATGAATATAACACAATACAAGTAATTTATACTTCAAAAATAATCTTGTTTCCAGTAGCAATTAGGCAAATAACTGTTACTTATTAAATTTGTCTTTTTAAAAAGTTAAAGGTTGGTTGGCACACCCAATGTGTCTCAGGGTTAAATTTAAAAGGTCATTAGACTAATTATGCATTTTGACAAATAGATATTGTATGCTACAATGTTTTTCTTGCTGATCACAATGATTTTTCCAAAAGATGCTTTCATATCTCTAATGCATTACATGTTGTCTTCATAATTATTTGGACATCAAGAGCACTATTTAATTGAGAAACTCTTATTAATAAATATAAGTGTATATGATTTGCTAAGGGGTGGAGTTAATCTGTAGAATACCCTAAACCACGGTTTCTAAGATCCATTCCCCTGGTACCCACCACAGGTCATCTTCTGAAGATTTAATTAATGAAACAATTACTATAACTACTCGTGTAATGAAGTTGATTAACTTACCAGTTCGTGATTAGGGAAGCAATCAATACATGCTGGAGTTACCTGAAGACTAGACTTGAGAAACTGAATCCTACCTATCCCCATAAAAAGCAAATGTAGAACCAGGACAATAATAAAAGTTACTGCTGCCTGCAACCCTAATAAATAAAACAGAATTTAATGAAAATCCCCTACATTAACTCCCAAAACTATCATCCTATCAACTACCTTCACCAATGTCAATGGGCAGAGACAAGGAAAGTCAAGCACAAGATCTACGTAAAATGTCATAATAGGCTTTTAATATTCTCAGAAGGAAAAGACCACAATTATATGTCTCTCAGTAAAGTGAGGATTACTTGAAGTGTTAAAGATTAGAGAGTAGTCTTATCAATTCAAAAAGCCTTTTATTCAGATCATGTAGGGAGGGGTGACTTAATTTACTTTTTCAAAGTTTATTAAGTGTTCTTAAGCAAATTTCTATTTTTGGAAACTTAAATAATCTACAATGTAAAGACAAAAATTAAAAACAAAATTAAAAAAAATAAACAAGTTTCCAACGCAATTCCATTATTATTATTTTTAGTGTTAGCATTGTTATTATTGGGCTAGATTTCTTGCTATCACCTCCTGAAATCCCTGGCTGCTCCCTTGGGTCAGCAACCCACGCTTACTGAATAGAATCCCTCCAGCAATTGTTGAAACTATACTCTCTGAAATAAGAGAATACTGCAATTTTTATAGCAGGCTAACAATAACTGAGGTGGTAATAGCAAAAAAGGAAAAATGTAAACAATGTATATTTAAGCTGCAGGCTTCATTCACAACATTTTGCATTCTGTTAAGTCAGTCTAAAGGTCCAGACATATAGAATTGCTCAAAAAATCTCATTCAGAGCTAATATTTTAAACCGATTTAATCAACATGAAATAAAGGTTTTGCTTTTGTCTTAAAACTATTAAAAACATTTATATTCATTCATATTTTTTTTAAATCTGATTCACTTATTTACTGTTTTTCCCATTTTGTTCAATTTTTTACATACTTCATTTTTTTTTTTTTTTTTTTTTTAATATTTGCTAAACTGGTTTGTAAATGGTCAAAAGAAACACGTTTGTATGAATTCTGAACTTTGCCAAATAATTTAGCTCATGTCTTTAGACTGTACACCTTTCAAAGGGGGAGGCTGAATGTAATACACACGATCACACATTCTCTGAGTGGTCTTGTTATTCTGTAATGTGCTTCTCAGATTGCTTTGATCTAGACAAAAAGTTGACTCGCATTCTAAACAAAGAACATCATTAACACAGTACTGCCAATATGCCACCATATCTCCTAGTCTATCAGGCACCTGTCAAATAATTCTTCTGATAATGACATTTGGGAATATAGTACAAGCTCTCTTTTCAAAAGCAAATGGCAGCACATAATTAAGACAAACCAGGCAACCATATGTTTAAGCTTATCTATTTTTTTTTTAAACAAAACATATGCCATAAGGCATCCTGAACAAGTCTGTGTGAAATAAGCAGCTGACAAAGCAGATCTGTTATCAATTCGATTACAGTGATCCTTCTTTAAAAGGGCACTAATGCCACACAAAACAAGAGTACCCCAAATTCATATACAAAAACTTTGCATTCAATCAAAAAATCTGGAAGGCACATAGAAAGTATGATAATTAAGTTTAAAATGGTGCTCTCTTGTGCACTACATGAATATGAAAACAATGGAATTTGGTGTGTTTTTTTTTTTCTTTTGCAGCTGAGCTGAAATAATAGTGTCCATTGCTTCCTATGGGGTAAACCACACAGGCCACTTTGTTTAATTAGTCTAATTATGATCCGCTAAGCTACAAAACAGTCAGTGTGGCCCTGGCCTAAGAGTATACCAGCAACCTGTACTTACTAAATAAATCTATTGTGCCAGCTATGGGGCATACCATTCAGATTCTTGAGTCATTTGTTTCGGTGTAAGTCATAGGACTCCAGCACCACAGTGACAATGGGCATTGGACCCCCATTCACCCAGCATAGATTAGAAATAATGTGTGAGCCATGGAGAGCAAATGTGCTTAAGACAGTGAGGAGGGTAGCCTTTCCCCTGCAGTGGCAATGCTGTAGTCCTTTTGTTATTATGAAAGAAGGACTCAGGTAGGTAAATGGTAAGTCTCATGGCTGGCACAGTGGGCTTATTTAGATAAAAGCAGGATGGCTGCCATGCCTAAGTCTAATGCTCCACTTTAATGTTATTGCCACTTTTAACACAGTAAATTACAGTTATTAAAGTTTTTTTCAACATTATATTCATATTATTGGCTTTTTTTTATCAGTGTATATTGCTGTTATTGCCATTTGCAAGAGAGTATATTGCTACCTGTACAGCTATATTTTATATTATTGGTATTGCCAATTGCTAGTAATAGTTTAGTCTTCCAGTTTAATTCTGTTTTCATTAGTAATTCCAGTTGAGAAAGCCACTCACAATTGAGAATGTACACTGTGTCTCTCAACAGTATTATACTTTTGCCTGGAAAAAATAATTATTTTTGCCATAAAATGAAAAACTCCTACATAGGGCGAAATATATTAAACTTGGAAAGACCGCTCTTGGTCTTTCCGATTTTATCTCGCGATATGTCATGGTTTTCCCACGAGATTACCGCACGAGGAACACCGCAAAATCTTGTGCAATAAACTCATCCCGAGTTTAATACATTTCACCCATAATGTACAAACCAATAAGGACATATTCCTGCTTTTGAGGCCAGAAAGGTATGTATCTGGCTGCATTAGATACCTATTGGGTGGTGGTCTATTTCACATAACTGTTAAGCTTGAAAAATATTGCAGATCATAACATATTTTGTTACACTGATACCTTCAAAATTCCCCTATCCTATATCTAGACTAATAAAAATGGATATGTGAAATTATTTAGGTATCATAGCTTTCACCTAAATGTATTTTTAAGGAGCAGGCTTGTTCCTAGTGGATTATACATTCTTCCTGAAAAGAGTAACAAGGGAATTCATCAACAATAATTATTTACAGAGGTCTAGTAGCTCACAGCAACCAATCAGCAGTCAGAATTCTCCGGTATGAGGAAGTAAAAATAATAAAACACATCTGTTTGGTTGCTATAGGTTACTAGACCTCTGTAATTTTTGCCTCTGTTGATTATTTCCTTGTAAGAATCTATTTTTTATGAAGATTCCATTATTTGCCATGCCACTTGTAGTTTTCCTTTTAGCCAATACTCTATACAGATTATATTAGAGATGAACTGTTAAGCTTTATATTGATCTAAGCAAATCTGGCACTGCAAAATCATATTGGGTTTGAATTAAATCCATAACAGATATACTGTATATACAAGGTGTAATAGGACAAAAGGGGTTTTGAAAAAGAGACCAAAAGAGTGGTCTCGCCGAGACTGGAATCCATTTAAAGCGTTCGCTGATGTCCGCATGCAGGACATCAGCGAGCGCATAACACCATGTGCGAAGTGAGGCGAAGGATCCGGACCTCACTTCACACAATGGTGAATTCCCCCCAAAGACTCTAAGATAGATGGGTGAGTAAGTTGTGCAAGGCTGAATTCATTTTGTCAGTTTTTAACTATTTCTATTTATTCTTCTAAACAAGTTCATTCAAAAGTCAAATTGTTCAGTAATTGGTAGATGAACCCCTTTGATATAAACCAATACAGTGTATCACATTAACAGACAATATTATGATTGTAGATACAACAAAGTATGCATCCTGAGGGAATGAACTGAAAGAAATACTGATAATTCGTACCATTGGAAGCATATACATGTAGAGCACTGATGCACGGTGTGAGGTTCTCAAACTTGGTCAGGTTTCTTCTTACCAAGCTGAGTATAACATCTATTGCTTCTAATTTCTGGGCTTTTTCACCAAACTTTCCATCTGAAAAAAAAATATATATATTAGAATGCTGAGTTGATGCAATAGTCCTACAACAGATGACATTTAAATCATTGCCGTATAAAATCCAACATTACCCACAATCCTGTTGTAAATATACAACATATATACTTTGTTGTAAATATGCATTATTCAAAGCAACATCATAGACTTCATATAAGAGATACAGTACCTCTCTTTCCAACTTTGACCAGCAATTGTAGAAGTGGTAAGAGAAGGCTATAGTCAAGTATGTCTGATCTTGCCCAGTTTAATAAAGTTTGTAGCAAAGCTTCACTGCCACCTTTAGATATCATATAATGTATCCTCCTGTGTGTCCCTGTAAATAATAAAACAACAAACAACTAAACAATAAAAGAAAGGATTGAGTGGGATGATAAAGGAAGGCAAGAAGGCAAAAGACAATTTCAGCCACTTGCATAATATTCCGGTGTATGTAACATCTGAGGTCATATAGGGATAAGGCATTTAAGTTTATGCATTCTTGTAATGTCAGTTCTGTGAACTTTGATGAAAACGTTGAGGTAAAAAATGCATCTAGTATTTTTATATTCATTATATAAAGCTAAGGTTGTTTGATTTGAAAGTGATTTCTATGAAAACGGCCTTCCTTTCTAAGAACTTTAGCCCTTCTAAAGCAGTAATGCATCATGAGGACCTACCAGCAGACAGCAGTTCACTTAGCACAGAGAGAATGTTCAGCGTTATATCTTTTTCATAGGAGTTCTGTGGTAAAAAGAAAATGCAAATGTTATTTTCCCTTCTAGAAAAAGCACAGTCTGCTACTTTCAGATATAAAATGCTTGTTATTGTGTGTAATTATCATTACGGTAGGTATTGTAATAAGTTTGGTACTCTGCATCATAATAATTTATTTAAAGGAATGTTATATATTCCAAAATGAATATGCATAAAATAAATATTACATTTTTATCATCCCAAGATAGATCTATAAATACATCAAGCATTTTTCAAACTTGTTATTACATTGTCATAACATTATTTAAGAGCTTCCAGTTTTCCGATCTCAATTTTTCAATAAAAAAGTAGCCATACTACTAATGTAAAGGTAATGTAAGGTATGACTACCTTTCCATCAAAAAATGTAAAAAAAATTGAGATAAAAAATCTTGAGCAGTAATCTCACAGGAACAACGCAAGATCTCGCGCAATAAACTCAAAAAGGCCGAGAGCGGTCTTTCAAACTCGAACGAGAAATTTCGCTCTAATTCTTTATCCCCTTCTGAACTTAAAATATTTGCAATTTTATATTCTTATTTAAATGTCAGAAAAAATGTCTGGATATCAGCAAATTTTATATAAAGGTCAGTAAAAAAAAAAATATTCAGTAAAAAAAAATATATATTGGCAACTCTGGTGTTTCCTCGCCAAAAGCAGCAACAAATTAAAGATGATTTCTATCAGCACCAGATAAAAAAATATAAAGCTACAAGGGTTAAACATGCCCTAAATATACTAAACATACCATAAACATGTTAACCATACTTTGTGGAAGTAATTAGTATGTTAATCCAGATAAGTGAATTCACTTAATTATTAACAGCTGTTACTACTGTAGTGATATGGCTAATGGTAACTGAGGCAGTCTATGTTCTAAAGAAATCGCGCCTCTGCTAGCTACTTCTTTAGAGGGCAAGGAATACACTGTATTTTAGTCAGCCTTGCTGAACAGGCTAAAATGTCAAATAAAATGTCAGTTAATGAGGTCATAGCATAGAAGATCATAACAGTAAACTGAACACTTTTTTGAAAGTTAAAGTTAGATAGCTGAAATATCAAGAACTGTCTGTAAGTGTCAAAATGAACATTTTATTAAAGGACCACCTGAGAGTGTATTCACATCCAGTGCTATAAAAAAAGACAGTAACTTCATAAAACTGTCATTTAGTTTGTTATTCTGTACTTGTTGTTTGTGACCTTAAATTTTCTGGTTTTATTTATGTAGTGCGATTTAGACTACCAGTGTAATTTTCTCTCGTGGTGTGAGCTCCCGCTAATACATATGGGGGACAGCAATAAGCAAATAATAATGCCGGGTGCCAGGAATTCTTGTGAGTATAAAATGAAAGCAGTTGATTGGTAACAGATCAATATTAATAGAATAACAGTGAAACTGGATTCACTTTATACAGGTACGTACAAATTGTGTAGTTCAGGCAGTGTAACTTTCACAGCAGAGCACTGGTTATTGCAGTCACTAGTCAGGTATTCTTTGGAAAGAATAGATTGCAGCAATTTCCAAACAGGCCTAGCCCTATGGCTATCACTCATACTCTTACTGAGATGCCTTGTAAAAGAACACCCCTGGGAATACTAAACTCACTTTCTCCTGGATGGAGCTCAATACTGCCCAGATAGACATACTAAATTAAACTCTCACTAACCTAGAGTGAGCTATGAAAGAGTTTCTGTCTCTAGCTAGACTAATCAGGTCTGTTTTCTTCTCTCCCTAGAAGAGGAACTGACTTAATCCTGCATTGCACTCTGGGAGCAATCTCTATTCCTCAAGATACTATACATAATATAGAAACACTAGATTACTAGTGACATCTACTGGCTGGAGTAAGCAGCTGCAAGCTTTGCTATAAAACAGACTGCAGACATTTCCAATATAAGTCTTATAATTCCCTACATTTATTTTTACATTTTTTATTTCTTTGCTGGCATCTTTTATAAATCTAGTTTTCTAGTAAACTTCATGAATATTTATTAGCCAAAGTTCCATAGTGAAAACAACAGTAGTTCCAAACAAAATGCCCATGTAATATTTCTGACAGTTCACATTTGTGAGTGCTCACATTGTTTAGTGATGTCAGTTGTACATATTCACTATTTAGAGTATTGTAACTGCTACAGAACAAATTGTTGCCTAGTGATTTCTGAGCATTGTCAGACAGATATCAGTGGTGTCTTGTAGCAGATTCATCATATGTAGATGTAGTGATGTGAATTTAAAGGACCAGTCAGGCCAAATTTTAAGAAAATACATTTTATTATTTAGGCTTATTAACAACTTTTTGTAAATATGATTTATTATCAATTTTCTGAAAAAAGAAAAACCTCTTACCTGTAAATAAGTGCTATACAGCACTTATGTGTTCCATTTCCCAGCCTCCAACGCTCGACTCTATGGCGTTCTGAGCAGGAGAATACCTATCAAGAGAGCATTCCTCACTGGCCAGGCTTCTACTGAAGCCCCACATCGGCACTTCCCTTCAGGGAGGACACATTGATGACATGCACGCTCTCCCTGTCAGTTCTAGAAAGAGCTGATGTGGGGCTTCAGTAGGAGCGTGGCCAGCAAGGAATATGCTCCTGATAGGTGTTCTCCTACTCAGTATACTGTAGAGTCACCGGCGCTGTTGGAGGCTGGGTAATGGAACACAGAAGTGCTGTATAGTACTTCTTTACAGGTAAGAGATTTAACTTTTTTCAAAAAATTGATTGTAAATCATATTTACAAAAAGTTGCTAATAAGCATACATAATAAAATGTATAGTTTTTTCATTTGGCCTGACTGTACCCTACCACTGTCCAAATAACTACGGCACACAAAGCAAGAACCTGCATCCATCGCTTTTTGGTACTTCACTATGGGAATCCATTGCCCAGTTAATAAGTAGAAGTGTATTTGCCACTATTGGAGCATAGCGAAATGATGCAAATTCCCTTTTACTTGAATTAGCTCCTAAATTTGTGGAGAATAGACCATTTCCTCTTCTGGAAGTACAAAATGTATCTTAATTAATAATTGAATAAAATAATGACATTTCCAAAAAGGTCATAAGTATTGGTTTGAAAAATGGAAAGAGGAACACTATTCTATTTAAAGATATTAAAATTAAAACGTTTCACAGTATGTCCAAGTAACATTTAATCCACACAGAGAAGTCTCCACAGCTGAAGAGGATCACATAACCTCCAAGATTTTACTGTACAAAGTGCAGTATCCCTGAACTCAGCCAAAGAGTTAAAGTCAATCTGGACACTCTGTCCTTCATCTTCATTATTGTAGGGGTTGGGGTAACTCTTTCAGTAGTGGTTTCACATCTGTCTATTCTCTAACTATACTGGTCATAGAAATAAAATGGGTTTTCTTTCATTTCAATTACCGGTATGTTTTGTTAACAAATAATAAATTGCACCTTGAACCATTCTTTAAATGTTTGTTTAATATTTTAGAGTTATATTTCAGGTCTATTTTAATGTACACCTTTAACAAACAATTTCACTTATTGTTATACATTTATAACTTGCATTAACATATTTGAAATAATTCAATAGTGTTATGACAATTGTGAATGAGGTAATGAAAATACCATTTGAATGTTTATTAGCCTGCTATGACATGACATGTTTTGGGCCTGTGGTACTTTATCAAATGGTAAAAAATACATATAACACATAGCTTTAAAGAGACAACAGGCCCCACCGCCTACATTGTGATTCATGTACAAACCCCAAAATCAGAAAAGTTGGCACGTTGTGTAAATCGTAAATAAAAA
>WMED01004757.1:8640-20298 GCA_019650415.1 Pipa parva
CGCTGAATTGTACAGCGCTGCGTAAATTTGTGGCGCTTTATAAATAAAATTATACATACTAATAAAAAGTTTGCAGCAACTTGGAAAATCACAGACTCTTATTTTCTTATAACAAGTCATCACAGACTGGTCTACCAGAGACTAAGTAGGCAAACCCACAGGGAGGAGCTTAACCATAACAAACACTTGAAAGAGGTCAACAAGCAGCTGAAATGGACATTTTCCAACTGCCCTAAAAACTCTAGATTTATTGCAGCACACAATGTTTTAACTCCCAGGATTCCCCTTCTTTCTGACACACCCCCTTACCCTGCTGCCCTTAGATTTAAGAGCAGTGAACCATTTTTATTATTTCCAGACAATCTCCAACCCTATATTCCTTTGTGTTGTATTGTACTGTATTTATTTATTTGTACAGCGCAGACAACTTACACAACACTTTACAGAGATTAATCATTCACTTCAGTCCCTGCCACATGTAGTTTACAATCTAGTTCCCTATTCAGTCACGTACACAAATAGACAGATGGATACAGACTAGGACCTAATTAACCTATTTATTATGTTTTGGGATTGTGGGAGGAAACCTGTAATGGTAATGCAGGTGTAACCTGCGTGGAGAAGGAGGCAGTGGTAGAACATACCCACAGGGACTTGGCGCAAGCTATACCTACGGCGCAGAGTCTAAGGTAGACCCTGGTTATCACCATTGACCCCCACAAGGAGATGTGGACTTTGCTGCAGGGAATACCCAGGTTGCAGCCCCTAGGATAGCTGTCCACTGGTGGATACTGGAGAGATGTCAGGGAGTAATCCAAAGGTCAAGGCAGGCAGCTCGGGTAAGGTCAAGGCACAGGCCAAAGGTCAGGGCAGGCAGATAACAAGCGTAGTCAGATGGGAACAGATCCAAGGTCAGGGCAGGCAGATAACAAGTGTAGTCAAGCCACGGAATAACCAAACAGGTTCTATCTTCGGGCGCAGACTGAACCAGGAAGTGGCCTTATAAAGGCAGTTTGGCTGGAAGATCGTGCACCGGAACTTGACGTAACTATGATGAGACCACGTCGCACGACTCGCGTCACGTTCTTGTGACCGCGGCGGAACCATGCGCGAATGCCAGAAGACCTGAAAGGTACCTTTCCTGACAAAACCGAAGTCCCAAAGTCCCTGGAGGAAACCCACACAGGTATGGGGAGAATATACAAACTCCATGCAGATGAAATCCATGGTGGAATTCAACCCAGAATCCATTGCTGATGTTTTAATTTCCAGTATTCCTCTTCTTTTCCTGACAATCCCCACCCTACCATCCTTCATAATTTCCTCTAGGTTTTGGTACATGGCACCATGTTTTTGCTCCTAGGATTTTTTCTTTACTTTCTCCAGCTCTACTACGTTTCCTAACTCCCTCTAGATGTTTCTTCAGCTCACTATGTGTAACTCTCAGGACTGCTTTAGTTTCCTGACAATGGTTCCCCATTTTTACTTCTCCAGATAGTATTCTACTCTGTTTCACTGTTGATCTGAAGGAGATTTGTTTGTTTTTTTCACTGATTTATATATATATATATATTTTTTTTTTTTTTAAATATGCATCATGTGGTAATTTCTTATAAAAGTAAAAATAATAAAAGCAACATTTATTTTTAAATACAAAGATTTTCACTTGTCCTAATGGGGTTTTTTTTGTAGGAATTTTAATTATTCTACAGTCAATGAAATAACTGTTTTGCTATTGTATGTCTTTTAAGTCTGGTTTTATAATAGAAAAGAACCACATTAATAGTATAATGGAGAAGTCATTATGGAAGAAAATGAAGCTACTTAAATTTGTTTGTAATGTAATAACATTTAACAGATTCTAATTTTAAATATTGAATGGCCAGTAAATTTGCCATAAATCTCTAATGTAATTATTGCACAGTGTTTGAGACATGTCTTGCATGCACTGGCCATCTCAAATCATCCACAACATTCCAAAGGGGTTTTAGTCCAGGCTTTAAATTTGCCATTCCCGAAACCCTTCATTTTTTAAAGCTGTTTCTTTGTTTATGAATGTGGTTTGATCATTGCCATGAAGAAAGGTCCACTTTTCTCTAAACATCTGACTGTATTTCACCAAACATTTGTTCTAGTAGTCATAGGCGCGTGCATAGGGTGTGCCTGGTGTGCTTCGGCACACCATAATGGCAGCATGCAGGATGATACTGTTGGGGGTGACTTAATCGTCACTTATAACCACAGACCAGTTGTTCCAAATTAATCATATAGCATGTGTGCACAGCGGAAAAAATTAAAGACAGACAAGGAGTCAGTTTATAACTCTTTCTTCATGCTAGATGTGGCAGATAATTCTGAGGAGGAGTCTTTATTGTACAGCATTTTATAGATAAAAAAAACAGGCGTTAATCACTGATACATTAGAGGCTGAAGACACTAAAAATATACTTCATTATCAGTTCATGAGTTGTGTAAGTTCCTTATTGGTACAGTCTGCACAGACGCAGTAAATCTTTGGTGTTGTCCAGAGCTATGCATGGAATGCAGGTGCCTATCTATGCTATGTGCTTATAGTTGCACAAATTGGTTCACACTAAAAAGACTTAGCTGGCTCATATAATGAGAAAAAGTAGAAATCGACACAATGGGATGACTCATAGAGCAAGTTACCCATAGAAAACATTAGTATTGGTTGATTTTTAGTGTAACAATAAGTTTCTCCCACTCCCCTCCCAAACACGTCAGCAAAACTGTTCTTATCTTGAGTGTAATTCAGGGAGACGTCACCATCTTGGCTATGTACTTGCAGTTCCTCATGATTTAACTCTAAAATAGTCTCTAATACATCACATATAAAAATGCTAGTGTGAAGCTAGCCTTAAGATTTTTTTTCTTTAGGGGCACACCCTAATGAAATGGCCTACGCACACCTATGCTAGTAGTATTACCAAGAAAAACATGCAGTCAGTCATATACATCATATATCACAAATGGAACTTCTAAGAAATGTAGAACTACCATTCAAATTGCTGATTTAGAGGATTATTGAAGTTTTTGTGTATAAAACAATGATCAGATGGTCTCCAGACTTGTTTACCACCTGTGATACCTCTAAACTACAGAACTTAGGTCATTGCCAATATTGATAGAACACCATATTTCTTCCCAGTCCAGGAACAGTAAAGGTAGATTACTCTATAAAGAGGCTAATGCTGCTTCTAAAATGGAAGTCATGGGTGAGGTACCATCACATTATATGCACATGGAACCAAAGATATTTACTTGTAAACCATTTTTTCATGTATTTCATGTAGTAAGTCATTGTGAGTTATGAAGACAAAGGATGAATGATTTTGATAGTAACTGAGTCTAACAAATTGTAAATTGACTTTAAAACATCTGTGTGTCCACTTAATAAACTCGGAAAAGCCCTATTTCACTTTTTGGAGTTTATTCCCACGAGATTTCAGGAAGTTTCTCGCGGTAAATATCAGAAGATTTTTTTTTTGCGATCGATAGTTACCGACCGAAACTTTTTAATTGAGTTTTACTAATGTAAAGTATGGCTACTAGCATGGCTACCTTTCCATCAAAAAATTAGATCGAAAAATTTCGGTTCAGTAACCATTGATCGAAAAAAATCTTGTGATATTTACCACGAGAAACTATTTTTATTGGTAGAATTGTGGTATTTTTCAAGTCCATAGATGCCCATGGAAATGTTACTTATTAATTTGAATCATATGCAACAGAACCATAGCACTCACCCCTTGCTATGGCTCTAAAATTCTTATAAATAGGTTATTCACTTATAAATAGAGCAAAACATCGTTAATTATAACTATTCCTAGGCATCCATTACCCAGCTGGCTATCCCTAGTGATTTCTTGTGCTGACTGCCTACCCTAAGGCTTTTGACACAATTAAACATTGACCCTTTCTTCTGTTGTTGTTGTTGAGGTATGAACAATTTTTCTTTCATCCTCTATATCGCCTTTGGATATTTGGATGATTTTTTTTTTTTAATGCATTTTTTGATGGAATTTTTATTTTCCCTCTAGTAAAATAAACATTATTTGGGATTTAAATTTGCATTAGGTTGTAGAGTGGAACAACACCCTTACCACTAGCCACCATAGTGGACTGGATTAAAAGGTTTCCATCATTCACAATTGAATCCATGATCATGAAGAAGGACAACCTCATATAATATTGTAAGCTTTTTGCACCTCAGTGTCATTAAGGTATAAAAGAGGATATATTTAATTTTCTCAATCTGGGTGGCAAATACTTGAGTTGAACTGATGAATAAATCAGCTCCAGTTGTGCTTCATTAAAGGATAAGTCATAAAAATCGGACCCTTTTTGTGAAAAAGGCATTATTGTAAAAATGTGTTTATATTTGAATAATGGAGAAAAATCAAGACCGCTCAATCTCCCCAGTCAAATCAACGTGAATCAGCTGGGTGCTCAAGGAGAAAAGAGAAAGACTTAATCGTAATCAAAATAGAAGGGATTCTCCGGCACTCCGAATACGTTAAAAGGTATCTTCTTTATTCAGCGTACAAACATAAAACCAAGAAAATAAAAGCAAGGACTTGCACCTACGCGTTTCGCGCATGTGGGTGCTTAATCATAGTGTAGTTAGAATGTCCCCTTACACAGGTATATATAGCAATAATGTTCAAACGATGGGCGTGTTTCCGGCAAACCCAGACTCTGTATAGTAAAACACTGTCGTCGGCCCTGTAACATCAGCAGCAGATTGCGGTTAAACAATAGCAACAATAGAACCAGCCTAAGAATTGAGTAAATATTGTAACGCTAAAACAAACACCATATTATATAGATGCCAGTACAAAGGATCTTAATAATCACATAAGTTCAAAAGTGAAGCTTATAGTTTGATCCATAAATCTTCTGGCAGAGTCACAATCAGAAACTAAGTAACTGTTTGTCTCATAGAGCTAATTGGAAGCCCTAAAATATTCGTATATCAAACTTAATATTAATACAGAACGCTGGTCTGTCAAAATAGTACAACCAGACAGAGTTATAACAAAAACAGATATGGGTATGCAGTTACAGCCCATCACATAATTCATCTTGGTTACATTATTATATTAAAGCAAAACATATAGATCATATAGAACAAAATAGTACAAAGTAACAAAATATAATACATTTTATTATATTTTATATATTGAATAAAGAAGATACCTTTTAACATATTCGGAGTGCCGGAGAATCCTTTCTATTTTGATCACATTTGAATACTGACCAGAAATCATACAGGATGTTAAGCATTTGTTTCAATTACTTTTCTTAATGTTTTAAAATGTCAGAATTCTAATAGGGCGAAATTTAATAAAATCGAAAATATCGATATCGCAATATCGGATGATTTTTACCGATGTTGCAATATCGATATTACCGATATCTCCTGTTTTTTCAATATATTACCGATTTCGCTAAAATTCGATATTGTAATATTGATATTTTCAATTTTATTAAATTTCGCCCAATTAATGTTTAAATGTAAAAAATCATTGATATTTAGGTGTTAAGATTGTTATTCCCCACCGAATATAGTTACATTTTCATCCACATCAGTGAGCTTTTCAATCTGATTTGGATTCATTCGATTGACATTAAAATGTAAATTTCATTTTTTCTTTTAGTTAATGTTACCCCAGTTTTGTTTTGTTTTCATTGACTTTCAGCTTTTTTAACCATATTCCTTAAAATGCTAGTGCCCAAAAACATCCATAATGGTTTATAAAAAAAAAAAATATATCACATTTCGTCTCTCAATCATGTATTAGGTTGTGACAGAAAACATATGTAACGTAATAAAACCTGCTTTTGGATAAGTTAAATCCCTCCGTGTGTAAACAGTGGGGAAAAAAAATCCATTATCTAAAACTTTCTGTAATCCTTAGGATTTGTAGAAAGACTTAAATGTTCTTAGGAAGTATAATGCCAAAAGCAGCAGATTTCCTGTACAACTACCTGACAATTCCAAAGGTAATTTCTATGTTACTGCACATTTCCACCAGTAAAAGATGTAGTCACAATGGAAACAAATCCACTTAACTTTTAAATGCATATGATCGCTGTCAACTCATTTACATTCACTGATGGTTGTCTCCCGAGGGGGACGATCCACGTACTGTTTTGCATGTCTTAGAACTTGGATATTTAGAAACTTTGGCTTATGTTCCTTACAGAAACTTGACTGACATGAGATCTAAACTGTCCATTATACTTACATCATATAAAATATGGCACAATTATCTATCCAAAGTCAAGATGCCATTTTGAATCCATTTTCTTATGGGTAAACTCATTGTTTCCAAACTTTTCCAGATATTATCTTTGGTCCTCCATGGATATTAAAACACATGGAAGTATTGTAATGGGTGATTCTCTAGTGTCCTTTTCCCACCTGCTTAGATTTCATAACTCATCATATATCTGAATATGGCTTCCGTGGTTCGAATCATTGGGCATGACTTTATAAACTGAATTTCCTTCCCCAATCCTTCATTTCTGTATACCACCCTCCCATTCCCTTCTCTCCCCTAAACAGGGACACAATTTGAATAAGTAACTTTATATTGTACTTTATTATGTATTATGCCAGGGGTGGGTAAACTACAACCCACAGGCCGAATCCGGCCCTTCAGAAGTCTTGGACCTGCGGGAAGATATTAAAATGGAGGGTGTGGCCTAGCACCATAGGCGTCAGCACACTAGACACGCCCCCGGCCCTCTGAAGCTATCATGCTCTTTGTGTGGCCCGATGGCTTAAGCATTTGCTTACCCCTTTATTAAGTATACAAAATACTCTCAACAACTGTAACTCAATGATGTCACAATATATCATTCATTCACAATTGTTTTGTTTATTGTTAATAATCAATAAAAAATAGTAACAAAAAATGTAAGTAAGATGACTTTATAGTACATTCATTTGCTTTACATGGACAGCTAAATATTAATGTAACATTCACTTTATTTTGCAATGATAGATTCAAAGTGGTTGTTCCGATTAGGATTCATTTTATATGTTGTAATTACAATTAATCTTGCAATTTTATTCTTTGTCGTTTTTAAATTATTTTACTTTTTGTTGAGATTTCAATTTTCTTGTTTACATTTAATTGGTCTTCTGTATGTTGGGGCCCATTAACTCATTATTTGACAATAAAAATAATCAAACCAAAGATTAATTGATAAACTGTTTACATAAAAAGATTCATCAAAACAAATCAAAAAGAGAAAGCGAAAACAAAGTAAAAAAAAAAAAATTAAATAGACACAAAAACAATGAAAAACAAAGACAGATTGCAAAATGTCATAGAATGCTGCTAGCGTACTACAAATTTATTTCAAATTGGACGAACTCTTTAAATTGGGGGTGGACCAATGACAGTTCTAGTTCAGGTACTGGTGACAATCAGCAATACCCGGTACAACCCTAGCTGTTATATGACTTATGGGTCATAACATTTTGTTGGGGGATGTTTATAAAAGTGGAATACATTTCTGATGAGGTTAACACCAAGTAAAATAGTGCTAAATTGTATTATTGTGTTGATGATATTGATATTTCTAAATCTCAGTCCAATGGTTTTTTTAAATTACCTTTATAAGTTTTGTTGTAAGTGTTAAATTCTTTTTTATTTTTTTTATTTGTTTTATTGAATTAATAGTAACATTTCCATACATTTATACAGTATAGTTTATGTAATATACATTTAGTAGGAAAACATAAAAATGTAGTTATATATGTGTCCATTACAAAATTATGCATTTAAAGAAATTGAATGAATGAAACATTAGCTTGTGTTGTAGTGGAAGTGTTTTCATGTTGAAAAGTGTGCTTGACTTTTGGGAGGGGGGGTGGGGAGGGATGGGGGAGTGTGAAGAGTGAGGGATGGTCGATTAAGGATGGGGGTGATAGTGGGGAGGAGTTGTGGTTGAAGCATCCTTGGCAGTTGATTGGATTGTGTTGTTGGTTAGTGTGGTTGTGAGTCTAGGAAGGTGTTCCACTGAAACCAGAGGCATTCTTCTTCTTATGATCTATTTAAGCTCTTATGAGTTCAATTGCATTTATGTAGTTGATTTTGGGAATTAGGTGAGTTGTGTTAGGGCGGTTTAGCTTTTTCCAATTTGTTGCTATTAGGGTTTTGGCCGTGTTTAGTATGTGGGATGCTAGTCTCTGTTCTTGTTTTGTAAGTGTTATATTCTTATCTAGTGATAGCCTTGGTTAGGGATCCCCTCCAGGATACTGTTTATTATATATAGACTAGCAAACCCCCCATAAGAATGAGGATCCCAAGATTAAATAATGGCCTGCATGCAATAAAGCAATAGAGCATTAAATAAAGGAAACCAAGATGAGAACTGCCCACTACTTCTGGGTTGATGTCAAATTTTCCAGCAAATATATGAAATTGGTAAGTAATTGTCCCTAGAGGGTTAAATTTTGTACAGTTCAAGTTCTTACGTTATATTTCTCAGTAATAACAGAGTAAAATCACAGCTAGGGCCCAGAAAAAAAGTTTGTAGGTCAAAAAAAACTCTATAAGAGGGAGGCTCAGGCCCTTGAGAGAGCTATTTTAGGGAGATAAATAATGCCCTGCACTTTGAATTTTGGATAATAAAGACACCAAGATCAGTGGGAGAGACATAGTCAGGCAAATAAAAAACCCTAATAAGTAAATTTGTAAAGGGTACAAATATTATTTTTTTCAGCCTGTACCTATTTATTGGGGAGATTGGGGACTTTTGGTGCAACTTTCTTCACTGCAATTTTTTCAGCAATTTTTTCATGCCACTTTTCGGCAGTAAATTTTTCTAACATGACCAATTTATGAACTGGTAACTAAAATTTTTCAATACAAAAAAAGATCAAAATTTAATAAAGGGGGCACATTAAAATTAACACATTTGACATTGATTTCAATGGAGTATCTTTTTGATTGTGACTATTTTTGATATCGTTAATATCGCAGATCGTGCACCTGGGCCTGACCCCTCAAAGTTCTCTTATGCAGGTCAATTGCCAGTTCAGCCTTAGTGGGGATATAAATAGGTTTCCTAAGCCCATTGTGAGTGGAAAACATGGTTCTGAACCAATCACTTCATCAAGATATTCATAACTAGAAACACAACCAAAGAATCATTCATCACTCCTATCTTGGTAGGAAATTCCAAAACTTTACGGCTTTTTCTCCTTGTGCTTTTGTGCAAACTGTACCATCCAGAGGAAGACAAGTTGATTACGTCATGTGCTGATCTAGTAAATATTTATACATTTAATCCGGATCTCACAAAGATGCCTCTTTTACAAGATAAACAGTCCCAATTATCTTGGCTTTTCTATAGATCTTAAACTCTCCATCCTGTTAATGAACTTGGTGGTAGAACACATGGAACATTCACCAAACATAATCCAGAAGCTAGCCAAGGAGGGCTCCAGCCAGCCCAAGTAAACCAACGACACAAGAGAAAGCCAATGCTACTCACTGCATTATCTTCAAAGGGAACACCCCATTTATTGAAGGATGTGCTCACACACAACGTTTCAGGTCAACTACAGTACTAATGTACTGTAGTTCACATTGACTGTATATTGAAGCTATGTGTGATTTTTCACTTCAAGAGGGTGGGCACCTACTTGTGGGTGGGGCATTGATATGTACTTAAACCTGTTTGACTATACTTAACCTTTTGAACACCTTGTGAAGGGAGGCAATAGTCACACAGAAACGTTAAGTGTGTGTAAGCACATCCTTTAATAAATGGGGTGTTCCCCTTCAAGATAATACAGTGAGCAGCCTTGGCATTTCCTTCTGTTGTTAACTAACTTGGTGGCCCATCTCAGAATCTATCGCTTTCTTTTTTTATAAGATGGCTCTCTAGTTTTTATGGTTATGCATCTTTGACACTGTAATAAGCAAGCTGCAAATACACAAAATGGAATACATGTAAGCAAATTAGGGATGAAAAAGATCTAGGAATATTTGTGGACAGCAGAATTCATAACAGGCGCATCCAACGCCAGGTAGTAGAATCACCCAACTAGAAAACAGATATAGAGGAACCAGGAATGATTTAGAGGAGGACCACCAATAATACATATATAATAATTAATAATACATCCACCAAGTTAATAATACATATATAATAATTAATAATACATACACCAAGTTAATAATACATATAAAAGGTTTAAGCTAAACACAAAAGCTGAAAAATTGGAATGGGACACAGAAAAGAAGTCTTGACATAATGAATATGTAACTATGTCTGATGTCTTTCATAGGATGGTACAAAGGACACTTATGGGTGAAATTTATTAAAATCCTTAAAATTACCAAAATCGCAATATCAAATGATTTTTACCGATATCGCGATATCAACATTACCAATATCACAATATCGAATTTTTCAGCCATTCTGCCATTGAAATCAATGGTTCATTAGAATTTCGATATCGCGATATCGATATTACCAATATCGATAAACTTCCGATATTGCGATATTAGCAATATCGATATCGCGATATTGGTAAAAAAAAAACAAAAAAAAAACATTTGAT
Source organism: Pipa parva (assembly GCA_019650415.1). Lineage (NCBI taxonomy): Eukaryota > Metazoa > Chordata > Amphibia > Anura > Pipidae > Pipa > Pipa parva. The sequence continues at coordinate 19,253 of WMED01004757.1, forward strand.
ATCGCGATATTGCGATGATCAATTTTAATAAATTTCACCCAGTTCGCCCCAAAACATTAACAATTTTTTCACTGTTGGTATTCTAATAAATGAATTAATACTCCTTTTCACAGCAGAGAGCAGTCCTGCATTTTTATTTCTTTTCTTCCTACAGAAGACATTAGGGCATCTCCTGAGAATAGAGGAAAGATTTCTGTAGAAAACAAGAGGTACGGGAATTTCAACTAATACAAATTGGAGTAAGTAGCCCATTTATTGCATTGTAAAGAGAAACACATTTCCAGTAACCCCCTTCCTGGACTATTTTTCTTCGTGAGAAGAAGGCTTCTCCACCAACACAAGAAGGAATTCTTTACTGTATTTAGTCAAATTGTGGAATCCCCTACCAAGAAACTGGCAACAATTTACGAACGTTTTAAGACTGAATTAGATGTTTTTAGTCAAGAAAAGGCATTTCTAGCTAAAAGTAAATGAATAGTCTAATTTGTCTCCTGCAAGGCTGAATTGTCAACTGGTCTGCATGAGGCATCTTGTCCTCCTTGGATTAACATGGAGATTGGGTAGCAAAAGAGGTAACTCTTATTATAAAAGCTATGTTATATATAACTCTTAGAATATTATTATTATAAAATATTGTATAAAAGCTTTATTACAACTGTATATACTATGTTATGAATTTTTACCCACAGAGCTGCAGGCTGAGGATTTTAGTCATAGACACAATCTGTAAACATAATATGTCTGGAAAGATGGTTTCTAAGATGTAGCATTTGGGAACAAAAGTGCGCGACAAGCAAGAAGTTTAGGCTAAATTGTGTTAAAAGGGGCAAACATCTAAACTGTATACAAAATAAAGAACAAGCCTTTTATTTGAAGAAACCTCATACCTGTCCTGCACATTACATTGCCTTACAAAACCAAAATATATCCATTTTGTAGATTGTTTTCTAATTCTCAACTTTTGCTTCATACTTTCTCATGATCTTGAGGGGTCAAAATGTGAACCTGAAAACTATAGACCTGTAAGTCTAACTTCTATTGTGGGT
>WMED01004759.1:0-20297 GCA_019650415.1 Pipa parva
TGATTCTTATCATTCATTCTATGTATAATTTTTATGTTTAATATCTGTATATATCTATTGCATTTATCTATATTTATTTTTATCTATTTATTTGCATTTATGGACCTGTCTCAACACACTCTACAGCTCTTATTGTTCTATCGGTGTATCTAAGTCTTCCTCCCACTTAGATTGTAAGCTCCTTGGGGCAGGGACCTCCAACCTCTTGTGTCAATCACAACCAGGCACTTAACTTGATGTATCCTTGTGATATTATCCTTGTATTGTTTAATGCACTTTTCCCATGTCTGTATTATATTTGTATTGCTGAATTGTACAGCGCTGCGTAAACTTGTGGCACTTTATAAATAAAATTATACATACTGTACATACAAGGTCTAGTGACCCAAAAGAACCAAACAACAATCAGCAGTTATGGTGTAGTAAAGTAAGTTCATCCTTGGCCCTTCAAATGTGTGCTAATTCCAGCCAAACGCTCCATTTAACAGCTAACGGTGGTGGGAGTTGCAATAATAGTCAGAGGGCCACAAACTGGGGTCAAAATAATGAAAGAAAAGAGCTGCTTTTTTTATTTACATTTTAGAACACTGATTACATTTCAAGCAGAGCATTCAGATAGAACATTTTGTTTAGAGAGTAAAGACCCTACCAGTCCAGTATAGAAAATACAGGCTAAGTGGTTCCATTAATAAAAAGGGAACCTGCTGTTACTGTGTAAGAGTATTTACTACATTATATAGGCTGGTACATTAAAGGAGAACTAAAGGTGGAAAAAAATACCCATCTAAAACAATACCTGCCGCTAAGATGAAACATCGTAGGGACAGCTTGAACTCTGCTGTCATATCACTGGACAGAGGCAGAGTTCACAGAACTCATGAGTGTACAGGAGCCAGCGTAAAGCTCCGCCAACTTAGTCATAATGGTGGTCCAACAGACTGTACACGCAGAGACAGCTCGGGCCCTATCGGCGCCCTAGGCAACCCCCCACCCTGCGATCCCCCCGCCCCGCGCCACCCCCCCTGCCCCGCGGCGACGGAAACACTGATGCAAATGCCCTTTGAATGGAAGCACCAATTTTACACATGCATGCACTGCATTATGTTTATCTTTATAAAACTTCTATGTGATATAAGACTTAATCAATCTAAATAATTTTAGAAATGACTGGGTTGATATCACCAAGATGTTTACTAGTCCTGTGATCCATAGCAACCATTCTGCAGTAAACTTTATCTATTGCAGTTAAAGGAGAACTAAACACTTTGTCGGGGTGATTGCTAACTGTAAAACTGCTCCTGCGCTTGCTCAATTTTGCAACATACAGGAAGTGTTGAGGATTGCAGCGCTTGACGAGAGCAGAAGAAATAAGCAAAAGTTACAAAGCAGGATGCACACCTGCAGGTTTCTGATTGGTTACTCTGAATTCTGTGCTGCTGAATAGGAAGTACTGAACTGTTCCTTTAAGATGATATCTATTCTTAATATATTTTACACACTATACAGTTACCTCTGTCACATTCCACATACCTGGTTAACACCACAAGACCAAGGACTTCTTTTTCACACATGTCGGTAAACCTCTCTTTGGGTACTGTTGAATAGAGGGTGTTCATGGAGTCAAGGACAGTTTCATTGCGCAAGACTTTGTGGCTCACATCAGCACAGAGGGTCAGCTGAGATTCCAGATTCATTATGGATACCACAAATCCCGGCCACAACATTAATCTTCAGGAAAAGAAATGTAATGTCAGCTAAAGGTATGTGCGGTGGCTCCGAATATCTCAGTCGGTCTCCCTGCTTCATTTCCTTCTTCCATTTAACAGGCAATGCTTAAAGGAGAACTAACGTAAAAAATAAAAAAGGACAGTTAAAATGCTTACCTTATACAGAACCAAATGATTACAGTCACAGCATGAGCTGTGCTGTAATTAGCCGGCACCCGATGATTTCCCCAATGCTTCATCACAGCGCTGGCTGACTGGCAGTCAGCGCCGCAGCTCCTCCCACCTTGTAACACCATGGGTGTTACAGGGCTTAAACATTATCATGATCATTGCAAGGGCCAATGAGAATACTCCCTGCAATGAGCGTGATGATGTAGAAGCCGGTGAAGCAGGAAGAAGGAGCTGTGCGCTGGCTTCTCAATCAGCAAGCGCGCTGTGAAGGAGGCGTCGGGGGAGGCGTTGGCTGCCGGCTAATTACAGCACAGCTCATGCTGTGACTGTATTCAATCGGTTTTTTATAAGGTAAGTATTTTAACTGTCCTTTTCTATTTTTTTTACTTTAGTTGTCCTTTAATTCTCCCTTACGTTTTGGGGATGACACTAAAATGGTTAAAGAAGAACTAAAGTTTAAAAAAAAGAGAGAGATAAAAATCTTACTTATATTAAGTTCCACTGTTGCAGTCACTGCTTCATCTGGACTGCAATTTGTCTTCATCGAGGCAGAGCTCACAGCGCTTTGGCTGACACAGGAGCCAGCGTGAAGCTCGGCTGGCGTACGGAAATGGGTTTCAACATCATCACGCTGATTGCGAGAAGCATTCTCACTGGCCCCGCAATGAACGTGATGAAGTTGAAACCCATTTGGACCACTAATTAGATGAGTGGGAGGAGCTTTGCGCTGGCTCCTGTGTCATCCGAAGCGCTGAGTTCTGCCTCGCTGAAGAGAAATTACAGTCCAGACGAAGCTGTGACTGCAACAGTGGAACTTAATATAAGGTAAGTTTTTAATATCTCATTTTTTTAACTTTAGTTCTTCTTTAAGGCCTATAAGCGTTCACATGCATATGCAGTGTCAGACTGAGGCACGTTGGGCCCAACCGAGTAGCTGATTGCAAGGGCCCACAGTCTATTAGCAAAAGTTGTAATGTACACAAGAACTATCATAATAAATTATCAGTATTGCAAGGCATTATTAAAGAGCCACTTGCATAAGTTTGAACTTAATCAGAGATAGTTAGGGCTCTGTAAATGTTTAGAGATGTTTTTTGGCAGCAGGACTGGGCCCCTCATTAATGGGGTCCACTAGAGGATCCTCTGGGGAATTGGTGGGCTAGTCCAACCATATATACAGATTCCATCATGATTGTCAGCCAGGAAGAATACCACACTACTCTATACCACACAGCACTTTATTTTCTATGATTTGCCAGGGGGCACCATTTGGGGTTCTGAGATGGTGAACAGTGTTTTTTTTTTTAAATCATTATTATGCCCAGTATTGCCAATTTAAAAAACTTTAACAGCCATGCGGAGTCATTTTTTTATATATTTTATGTTAAAAATTGTCTTTGAGCCTATATAAATGTGGGAAAATCTTTATAAATATCTCCCGTAACCAGTGTAACCAGTTACTATGTCCATAGAAATCTCTGTTGCAGTGCATTGTGCCCAGAAATTCAATACTGTTTAACATATCGCAGCTATAATGCAAAGTGCCCAATAACATTATCTTCCATGCAAACTCCCATGTAATATACAGAGTCCAGTAATTCCAGTTTCAATGGAAAACAAACAGTAATATGAGCGCCCATGCTGAACTATGCATTATCCAGTATCTGGAAGCAGGCACTGGACTCTTTCATGGAGAATCCCCACTAACAAAAATAAGCATTGTTCTGTATCTTATTTTAAAGGGACAGTGAGAGTAGATGAAAAAAAATCAAATTGGACCGGCATGCCAGTCATTCTTACATAGTACTGGTAAAAACTATTTCTAATTTATGTTTTGAATTCAAGTGTCAACTATCTGTTGTCTAAGTCAACAAACCCCCTCCAGTCCCATTGTTTTCTATAGAACTTCAACGTGGCACTACCCCAGCCCTTGGTCACTCTAGCACTGAAGAATTTGTGTTTTGTTTTTTTTGTAATTGTAACAATTATACAGCCACTAACACAGAATTATGGTTAAAATATTTAACCTGTAAAAACATCAGGAATCGATCACGTGACACCGCTACAGGCCTTTATGTGCATGCTCTGGAAAAATACATACATACTGCACGTCATAGTAACAAGAATACCTGCTTGCACGTGTGCGTACCTGTGCTGAGGAATATCCACTGGGTCTGCAGGACTGTAGTAATTCTGGCCCACTTGGTACATATTAAGGCTTTTCATCAGCCTAGGAAAAATGTATGCTTGTAAAGAAACTGAAGGTCGTATTGTGCCTAATATCTTACATTAAATCTATAATAATCGCTTATTTTTACTGGTCTCTAATATGAAGCAGTTTTATATCCATTCTAAGGCCTATATTTATATCCATTTGCTACTTCTCGAGTCAAATCGCCAAAATAGTCACCTATCTCCTTATTGATGCTGCTGTGGATAGATTTGTTGAAGGCAGACTGCAAAGGATAAATTCACCTCGCTACAATTTGAGTCGCATTGCCAAAGTAGTCACACATTCACTTCTCATTATTGACTAAGCGGCTACTAGTCTTTTTGAACAACTGGACAGTGGTGATCGTTGTCAGATGCGTTGTGTGGTGTAGTCAGTCAGACAGAAGTAGAATGTGCTGCCCTGACATCAGCCCCATAATTCACCAGTCTGAAGTGGCGAAGTCAAACAGGTGAATTCAGAGTAGTTCACCTAGTCGCATTCGCACCTTCGACACACTACGCCGCTTAGTCAATAGTAGATGTACCAGTGTACGCACATGAAAAGTGCTCCATAAGATCACGACTATCAGAGATGCCCGAACTGCTTGCGTATTCATCACATCACAGAGACTGTTATCACTTGGTGTAATCTCACCCAAAAATACGGGGAATCCAAAACCCCACTCACCAATGCACCCATATAAATGTTTTACTGAGACTTATATCAGTTTTATTGAGTGTAGCTGATCTGAGATTCTATGAAAAAGGCTGTGTAGGAAATTTCAGGAAAAGCTCTATAAAGTAACAAAAATTTAACCTGTTTTGTAACAATATAGATCCCTTTCCTGACGTGTCTGAAATGACTGCAACATTCTGTTTTACCAGTGCCAAACAGTTAACCTTTATCTACAAAGCCATTTTCCTGAAACTTTCACAATAATATGACACAAGGACAAACCTGATAAAGAATCAGCAAAGACATTCATTGGAATTCAACCTCTTGGAATCATAAAATGTCACTTACCTCTTAAACAGGACGCCGAAAAACTGCATACACGCCGGGGACCCTGGTGGCAGCAGGTTTGTTAGCGTGACTGTGATTTTAACTATTTCCCCCTTTCTTGTTGTACTTTCCAGATGTAGCACCTAAACGTAAACACACAGGGGTTTATTCTCTGAAGTTCGAATCGTCGCCTAAGGGTGTGAATTTGCCAGCTTAAGGCAGTCGCAATAGACGTCTACTTCCGTAGTCGCATCGTTATAATGAGCATATTGTTGCGACTTTACTATGGAAATTTTGTCGCGGCTGCAGCTTTAAAAATTGCGACAGTCGCGACTTTATAATGGGAGAATTGTCGCAGTAGCGGATTTGCTATGGGAATCCGCTGTTTGAGAATCTGACAGTCAAATTTGGACTTTAGAGAATAAGCCCCACAAACATTACTGCAATAAATTAATCATTATTAGGTAATGGGACAGGAGTGTATATCCCCGAATGGTATGCAAGGCTGCTACCACTGGGAAAGTTACATAAAAGTACTTTGGATGACTGCTATTATCATATAGAAAATCATAATCATCAAATTATGAGGATTATAACAACATTCAAAGAGAATAAAATAATAAGCAAACAATGTACTAAGTGGTAATGATATCTCCAAGATACAGAAAGAAATGAAAAGTGGAATTCCTCAACAGTGCCCATCAATAAAAGAGGTCTGGTAACCCATATCAACCAATCAGCAGTTAGTAGACAAATTGTGAAAGCCAGCCTTTGATTGGCTGCTATAGGTTACAAGACCCCTGTAAAGTTTTCCCGCGTTGATGAATAACTCCCAGAAATAACCAGAAGGAAGGAAAAAAACAATGAAGAAATTATCATTTCCAACACACATTGCCATGCACCACAACATGACTACGACCAACTCTTACCTTGTCTAGCTTGTGAGAAAGAAACAGGATTGCTCCATCAAAAGCTTTTGCTTTCCCCAAGATTTCTTCATGTTTATAGAGTAATGCAGTCTTCAGTTTCCTGGAAGCCAGTGTGGGAGAGAACTGCACGTGGTACTGGTAAAGGTGCCACTCGTTTGATAAACTCAAGCCAAAGAGATTGGCCATGAGTTTCACTGGCATCCCACTGGTGCCTGAAAACAAGGTGAACATTTTTACTTTGAGAAGCTTTGTCTTCTTACACTCTTTATCCCTCACATCCACACACAAACAGGGGAATTCGTCAACAGGTGGAAACTTTACAGTGGTCTAGTAACCCATGGCAACAGATCAACAGTTACCGTTCACTAGTAGCGGAGAGCCAGAATTGTGAAAGTTAACTTCTGATTGGTAGCTACGGGTTACTAATCCTCTGTAAAGCTACTCTGTACTGCTTAATGGAGACCTAAAGTTTAAAAATAAAAAAGACAGTTAAAATACTTACCTTATACTGAGCCAATTGATTACAGTCATAGCATGAGCTGTGCTGTAATTAGCCAGCTCTTGATGCTTCCCCCGCTTCTCCTCTCCTGCACAGTGCGCTGGGTGACTGAGAAGCCAGCGAGCAGCTCCTTCTTCTCCTTCCCCGGCTTCTACATCATCACGCTCATTACAGGGAGCGTTCTCATTGGGAGGTTATGCATATTCACAATTGGGTATTGTCACTCTGATGGTGGAAACTGTGTATTGAGTGGTGTCAGCGGAAAAGTAGCAGCATATTGCAGTAATTCATTCAAAAGGAGACAGTACCACTATAACACTTGATAAAGAACCCTAGGGCTTGAATCATGTTGTGTGATTATCAAATAAAACTGAAGGAATTGCTTCAACTCTTCATTATTAGAAAATACCACCACAACTCTCTTTTTCTACATTAACAACTGCATATTGATGATATGCAAGAATTATCATCATAAACTACGTCACCATTTTGATCACTGGAATTGTTCCTGTAGAATGGTCTCATCAATTCTGTTATATCTTACATCCATTTAATTGGCAGTTACTCTCTCCACCCTAATGAGAATTGGGTTCAGTCTTCACTTGTACGCTATGGGAATCCTCCACTTAGTGAATAAGGAGTAGAGAATTTGCGACTGTCGGAGAGTAGTGACTCAGGGGGTTATTGGCTAAAGTGTGAATTCACCTGTCGAAATTCTCAAACAGGGGATTCTGATAGCAAATCTGCAACCACGACAATTTTAAAGTTGTGACCGCGACAGTATTCCTATAGTAAATTCGCAACAATATTCCCAATAATGAGCAGCGAGACAGTAGCAGTCTATTGCAATCGTCTTTAGCTGGCGAATTCACACCTTTCAGACTTTAGCCAATAACCTCCCCCCAAAGTGAAGAGAATTCACTTTGACAGTCGAATTCTCAGTTTTATGAAGAGTCGTCAATATAAATTATGAAATGCCAGAAAGATTCACACAGAGGCAGTAGGAGTAAATGTGTGCCTCTGGACAGATGTGACACTTTTTTTTTTTACTAAGAAGAATTCCAGTGCAATCTACTCAAAGATGATATAATCAAAGTTTTCAATTATTTCTTTCATTTCCATCTTTACAAAACCTCACGTCTCGCTGGGGTATGTGAGTGATCAGATGGAAATAACGAGAGTATTTTTCAGCACAGCATTCAAATCTAACATTTGCAATGTATTTTTTTTAGATTGTAAAGGCTCTTGTTTACTCACTGGTGATTAAGATTGGAAAATGACACATGGAGTACAGAACAGAATAATGTTTGAACATTGCAAATGTTCCTCCTGTGTCTGATTACACATACAAAGTCAAAGACAAATAATTATTTGTCGACGATATTCCTCAGAAAAAAAAATAAGCTTGCAAAGAAGCATTTGGTCGTCTGATTTACATATGGATTCACACTTCACCCCGCACATTATCAAGAATGCTCAGATAATTGCAATGCCTCTTTGTGCTTTAGTTCGTGTATGAAAAAGACAGACTATAGAGATCCAGTTCGCAAATAATCTTTGTTTCAAACATGGAATCCTGGGACATTTGTTCACAAATCTTTAAAGGAACAACAGTCTCAAATAGTTATTTGACCAACTAATTGCCACTATTATGGATCAGGCTGAGGGGTAGGTATCATAGGTAGCCACCTAGGGAGCTTATGCTGCTGGAGGGGGAGCGCTATATTGATGTGAGTAGCCCACCGCCCTTCCCATGGCCTGCTCTTTAACACTACTTTAGTGCTAGCGCTGCAGCAGTCCTCTCCCCTGCACTGACCATGTTGGCTGAAACTTCCTGTGAGCCAATCTGCTTACAATAAGTGCCAAAACAGATGATCTCACAGGAAGTGACAGCCAACTAGGTCAGTGCCAGGGAGAGAGTTAGAGCTACAGCAGTGTTAAAGAAAGCAAAATCAGATCAGGAGAAGGGAAAGTGCCCACCAGGATGGATAACCCTCCCCTATTTAAGAGGAAAAACTGGTTCAAGGCTAGTGAGAAGCACAGAATTGGATTTGGGGCAACACTATGGGTTGGGAGCAGGATATTACAGGGCAGTGATGGTGCCAAAAAGATGACATCAATCACCAGTGCCATCCCCCAAAGTGCCGGCACTGATGAGTGAAATCATCGTGTCTGCATCGGGGAAGGAGCACATCCCAGAGAGCAAGCGCTCCTTCAGTGTAGGCCATGGATCCGACCTGAAAACTGTCAGGTCGGGTCCACAGCCTGCACTGAAGGAAGCGGTGGCGACGACGCGTGTGCCCTTTCTGGCATGCGTGCCGTAGGTTTGCCATCGCTGTTATAGGGTATAGGGTGCATGGGGGCACAAAGTATGAGGAAAGGGGGAATGGGGAAGAACAGTATGGACTGAGGGCAGCACATTATGGAGAAAGGGAAGGTTGGGGCAGCACAACATAAGATCTGGCAGCACAATATGGGGAAAGGGGGTTGGGGTAGCACAGTATGGAAAGAGGCAACACAGTGTGGGGAAAAGTGGAGGTATGGTAGCACAGTATGGGGAAAAGGGGGTTGGGGCAGCACAGTAAAAGGAAGGGGGGTAGATTGGAGTAAAAAGGAAAGGAAAATTACTGTGCAGCACTACCTTCTTACCTGCTGTACTGTAGGGACCTAAGTGGGGTGAATTGCTGCACTGTTTGGGGCACTATGGAGGGGAGACTGCTGATGGGAGGGCGTATTTTGTTATTGATACCTAGGATGTCATTAAACCTTGTCCCAGCTCTCAAAACAAACAAAATAGGCTCATAAAAGTCCAAAAGACAGTCCGTGGATACAGAATAAATAAAAATATCTGGGCAGCTTTTGTAGATGGGAAACCCCAGCGATTTTCAGCTGTCAATAAAAGAAGGGAAATATCTGAAACAAAAGTGCTGGGACAATAGTGGGAACTAATCAAGTGTAGACCCCAACTGGCACCTTTTAGTCATGATACAATAGATCACCAGAGATGGGATGTTGGTATGTAAAACCAGAAAAAGTACCAATGCAAGTAACACACAAGAAAACAGGGGTCCAGGAGGAAACAAAATATGCCCCCCCTGTGGACGGGTACTTTTGCTTTCACACTATTGTCTGCGTGCTTTTGTTTCCAATCTTTTTTTATTCTGTTCCAGTGGTGTGATCCTCTTCACTTCCTGTTTCCTCTTCAACATCAGTGATCAGAAGCAGTTTGAACATGCTCAGAAGAAAAAACAAAACCCAGCGATGTTGAAGAGGAGGCGTGACCCTGAAGCAGAAGCAAAAAATATCATCTCTATCTTAAAGCAGGAAGCAGCATTGGAGCAAAAGAGGCGATCAGTAAGTATTTCCACCTTTCCACTTTAACAATCACCCCTAGACAAAAACAGGCTTTACTTTTAATTTAATACAAGTCAAAGTTTCAGGGAACAAGCCTACTTTCATCAAAATAACACGTTACCCATGCTGCACCATATATTATTCTCACAAATGCAAGACTGTCTGCTTCTACCCTGCCAAATGGTTGCTCTGCACTTTTTGACTAGATAGCAATTTTACAGTTTATTTTTTTAAATGCATGTTGTAACTATATAGCCCTTGTTTATTGTTGGCAGAACAATCATGTTAGGTCAGCAGGTGTATTTGAACATCATTCCAGCCTACCTCATACAAAGAATGACAAAGAACCAATGTGCCCTATAAATGTAAACATGTCTTTAAGAATAATGTTTAGGAATTATTTTTTTCCCCCATTTTTAAAGATCATTTTCTTATGGCGCTTTTCATTAAAGATCTAAGATCTGCGATTCTCCTCTCAGTGTGTATCAATTCCTGCGCTTAGCTTCATTTTATAATTCTCAGAACACAGCAGCAGATAAGTAATATTTTAATAGCCGGAAAAAAAGGTTATTAATGGCTCGGAGGTTACATTCAAATGATATTAAAAAAAAGAGAAAAAAAAATGTAATTTTGAAGAGTATTGTGACTTTAATGAGAAAAGAATTCGTCAAAAGCGCATTGTGTAATCATCATTTTACTCCGGTACAATAGGAAGCCATTATTCTGGTTACCTTTTTCATGTCACCATGACCAAACTTACACAATGAACTGTTAACTCACTGAGCTTTTATCCTGCCTGATCAAAATTAATTTAGACAGCTGCACGGTCAACACACATATTTATTCAATTTGTCTCCTGGGAATATGCAATGAATCGGAGAAGAAACACAATATAATGCTGTACAAAAGTGACAGTGTTAGAACAATTTTACTTTAATATGAAAGCATTAAACAAGTTAAGACAGGTCACTGTATCCCTGTATAACCTACCCGTTGGTTTAATGCAATTGCCCTGTGGTCTTATCCTTTCTTCATCTGGATGTTTCTCTGCCGATGTGTGGAAAATGGTAAACTACATGTGAGGACCTCCTGCTTTAAACTCAATACGAGGAAGAGATCTATTTAGTTTTGAAAAACTCATATTGATGACCTTAATAGTAAGGTGAGAGGACAATTGTAAAGAGGTTTTGGATGACAGCATAGCTCAACATCCTACCTAGCATTGCAGGGGATGTGGTTGATGTATCTATGAAGAGTTCCAAGGTCATGAGGTGCTCCAATACCCATAAAAAAATTCTATATTAAAAAACAGTAAGGATAACTAAGAAAAAAAACACAGTTTCCAACTTAGAACCAGGTGTTTGGACAGATTAAAGCATTGGCTTAGTATCTTTCTGTAGCAACTAGAGAGTTATCACCCAGGCTAAAGTGTAAAACCAGCTCAATCTTGAGAGGGGCCCAAGGGTTGGGATATGCTCTTGATAGAAAACCATGAATTGTAAAACGTACAACTTGGTGTGTTTATTCCTTCTGATAGCCAGAGTTTACTAGTATGTCTACCAGTTCTCTCACTCGTTCCAGTTACTAGTAAAAACAGAAGTAGATTTGGGTGATCCTAATACATAGTGGTTGTGCTATACTACTATGTTGTTTATTGATTAGCCATAGCATTAAAACAACAGGCAAAGTGAAAAGTTTAGTAACATTGATTATTTTGTTATAATGCAACCTGTCGGGGGTTTGGACATATCAGGCAGCAAGTAAACAGTCAGTTGCTGAAGCCAATGTTTCGGGAAAAGGAAAAATGAACAAGCGTAAGGAATCTGAGTGATTTGGTTAAAGGCAAAATCGTGATGGTTAAATAACTGTGTCAGATCATCTCCAAAACCGCAAATATTGTGAATACTCCTGGTATGCAGTGGTTAGTAACTAACAAAAGTCCAAGACAGGCCAACTGGTTAACTGGTGACAGAATCATGAGCATCCAAGGGTGACTACTTACAATGACTACTTACAATCAGTAACAGCCGAAAACAAATGAAGACTGCTCAATCTCTTAGTGAAACCTGTAGATAGGCGGGTGCTCAGGAGAGGAAACAAAAGGACTTAATCGTCATGAAATAGCAGACATATTCTCTCCGGCACTCCAAGATGAGTGAAAAACTTCTTTATTCAAACATGCGATAAAATCAAGAAGGATAAACAAACAAATGCAAACACCTATGCGTTTCACGCCTATAGGCACTTAGTCATAGCCTATGACTAAGCGCCTATAGGAGTGAAACGCGTAGGTGTTTGCATTCATTTGTTTATCCTTCTTGATTTTATCCCATGTTTAAATAAAGAAGTTTTTTACTCATCTTAAAGTGCCAGAGAGTATATGCCTGCTATTACTTACAATCAGTATCCATAGAGTACTTAAAGGCTCTGTTAGAAATGTTTTAACACCTTCAGATATGTTCTATGTTATCTGGCTCTAAGAAAGATGACTGATGTAACTTTAAACATAAGCCAGAGCAGAAGAAGAGGGCAGCAACCATAAGTATTATAACACCACCCCATCCCCATTAAGAATCACCTCTAGGCATACAAGCATTTAGTTCTCCTTTCAGGAGGGGTAAGTTGGAATTCTAACATAGGATAATGGAAATATGTGGAAAGTAGTTTCATTTGGGTATGGGCGAGAGAAGTGACACTGTGTTAAAAAGTGGGAGCATTAAGCTGGGTGCTGGGGAACAATGAAGCAATGTTCTGGCTAAGAAGGTGGCCACCAAAATTCAGCTGTGGTACAATAGTGGCCACCTTCATTTGAATGTGGCCCCACTTGCTTCCGCAGATTCATTGTTTATGAGCTGTGTACTGGGGGACATCGAAGCAATTTTTTGGCTGAGAATGTGGCCACCAAAATTCAACTGTGACAGCAATAGTGGCCACCTTCATTTGCCTGTGGCTCCACTGGCTTCCACAGATGCATTATGAGCTGTGTACTGGGAGACATCAAAGCAATGTTCTGGCTAAGAATGTGGCTACCAAAATTCAATTGTGAGGGCAATAGTAGCTACCTTCATTTGCCTGTGGCTCCACTGGCTTCCTGATACATTGTTTAGGAGAACCACTGGTGTAAATGGCCAAACACAGTTATTGGAAACTGATAAAAGCTTTCGAGTTGCCATGTGTAAAGGTAAGTGTCACTGGATACCTTATTAGCAGTGAAGTATGAACTTTTATTGACTGCTTAAATTGATCTCTATTCATGTGGGACTGATAAGGGCTCTGTATTTAAATATTGCTTATATTATATATAATATTATATTATTATGATTATCATATATTATTAGCAGTGATTCTCAGATTGTATTCTAAAATAAAACTCTAGTGTCATCAACCCACAGGGAGGGCGGCCTCTCCCTATGCAGGGGTTCCAAAAACCCTTCCTATGTCGAAGAACTCCCCAATCTTTATGGCTTTGGATTAATTAGTCACATTTTTTTTCATAACAAACTGATTTTGATTCTTTTTTTTTTTTATTTCAAAACAAACCAAAAGCAAAAGTAGTAAAGTTATAATACCCGTAATGTCCAACAAAAAAATAATTAGGATGTAAGCAACAGGGAAATCCCTCAGGCTAGAGTATACCAATGAAGCTGAAATAACCATTTTAAAATACAAGGCGCATACATATGGTTTTTACAATGCAACAATAATTGAAAGGCTTGGGAATTCTGTAAAAATGAGAATCTTGTAGGTGTACAGAGAAGCTGAAGGTTCTGATTAGTTCTTAGAATTCTTAAGTCTGTAAAATCTCTGACCAAGATCCCAAATGGATGAGCTTCAGAACATTTCACAATTGTGCTACAGTGTTTAACGCTCAACACTCTTGAAAATATGTATAATTGTACATTGTATGTGTTGTGCATTAGGACACTTACAAATGGGAATCTTTAAACACAGTAGCATACAGTGCACTGGTTTGTGCTGAAATGCATTGCAACTTCTTCAAATAAAATGAGTCTTTATCGCTTCTAATGTGTCTGTAACCAACACAGGTGCCAGTTAGTTTAGCATTCCGCAACTACTGCAACTAGCATTTGTGTGGATACAGGCTTGATTACTCTGCAGGTTTATGGATCAGTCCATTCTTAAATGAAACTAAACAGATGCTAATAATCTGTGGCGTAACATGTCAGTTGAACCAAAATTAAAGGGGCACTATAGTGCTGATATAACTGCACACATACATATAAAACTCCTTTATACTAAGCCAATTTCTGACACAAATAGTTAAAAAAAATGTAAGGAAGAAATAATACTTGCAGTTTGTTTGCATTAATTAATTTTCCTGAGAGCTGGCATTTTCCTCCCCCCCACTCCCCCTCCTCTTTCTGTTCTGCAAGTCAGGCAACATGAGAAGAAAAAGCTGCCTGACTGCTATTGGTTAAGCAGTGTGCTGACCTTTTGGCCACATAAATTAAGCTTGGAATTCAGGAGATTACAGAGGGAAAGATAACTTGTGCACATGTGCTAAGTAGTAAGTAGGGCAAAAATGTCCACATTTCCTGGGGCAGGCCTACTCAATCATTCTGCGTCACATGAAACATCTATTGGGGAGAAATAATTCTCACTAAGGTATAGTACTGCATATGTAAAGATGTATTTTGACTATAGTTCCCCTTTAATTACTGAAGCAGAAACATTTGTAGAAGGATTCCAACCAAGGGGGGAATTCACCTTTGAGCGAAGTGAGCTCCGAATCCTTCGTCTCACTTCGCACATGGTGTTATGTGCTCGCTGATGTCCTGCACGCGGACATCAGCGAGCGCTTTAAAGGGATTCCAGTCCAGTTTCCAGAGACCAAAAGAGTTGCCTCGCCGAGACTGGAATCCCTTGAAAGTGTTCCAAATTTAAAGTTAAGTGTGATATTTCATCCTTTAAATCATTAATTTTTCTAAAATAACAACAGTGAGCATAGAAACAAGACAAAAGGTGGTGATCCTGCAAAGGACTATTACAAGCAGAAATTTACAAGCAGACAGGAATATCACAAAGAACTGGGCTAGGGAAAGGAGCATAAACTGATTGCAGCAGATAAAAGACAAAGTAAAATTACTTTAACATGAATACAATTGCACTGCTCTCAACTCATAGAAACTATTGGAACCAATCTTACAGTGTGAAGAAGCATTTTCACAAGTGGTTTTTATGGAAGGGTTACAACAAGTGTCAAACAAGATCATCATCATTATTTAGAATATGGAATAACACTGCTTACTGTCATGCAATCTTTGGCTAAAAGAAACATATTTATTTCTAAAAAGGTGTAGAGATTGGGACTATCACAAAAGCAATCAGAAGCATCAATCCAAATGTAGTTTTCAATTAAAAATCATTCCTCCAAAACACTAATCTACATTCCAAAACACAAAGACTAAGGTGAAAAACAAAGGCAGCAAGTAGATTCTACCAACCAATCAAAATATGAGACTTTGAGATGATTCATCAAGGAAGAGTTAAAAAATACTCCATGGATAAGTGTCTGCATCCAACCATGAGACAATGCAAATTTGGGGTTGCATTTCTTTAACTGGATTTAGTGATTTAGTTAGAGTTAAGTAAATCCTAAATGTTAAGAAATGCAAGCAGATACTCCTCCATCACACCATGCCATCAAGGAAATTTCTGATTGGATGATGACCCCAAGCACAAGGACAGGGTCATAAAGAAGCATCTTCAGAAAAAGGAAGGATAGTTTGTTCTGAAACAGACGGTGATGCTTTCACAGAGCCCTAAGCTCATCATCTTGAGGCTGTCTGACATTACCTGAAGAAAGTGAGACAGCCAGTCTACTAAAGAATTGTGCCAAGTTCTACAATATGCTTGAAAAACAAAACTACCAGATAATCTGAGACAAGTAGAGTATAGGTGATACATTTTATTGGCTATCTGAATAGATGGTGAATACAAGTTTTCCCCACTACTTAGCTCTCTTCTGTATAACTGGGGTATGCTGGGAAGCCTGTATAACTGGGGTATGCTGGGAAGTCTGTATAACTGGGGTATGCTGGGAAGTCTGTATAACTAAGGCATGCTGGGTAGTCTGTAGAGACAAGTAGAGAGAGTACAGGTGATACCTTTTATTGGCTAACTGAATAGATGGTAAATACAAGTTTTCAAGATTACTTAGGTCTTTTCTCATTCCATGGCCATGCCTGAATAAGAGACTTAAGTAGTCTGGAAAGCTTGTATTTACCATCTATTCAGTTAGCCAATAAAAGGTATCACCTGTACTCTACTTTTCCATGCTTTTATCTATGGCTAACATGGTGCTGCACTCTACAACTAGATAATCTATTTCATAACTAACTATATAACCATGCACCTAAGAGAACTTACTCAGTGTTAAAGGTAATGAGGGTCCCACCAATATTGATGAAATGATTTAGTTAGTAAACATATTTACATTCTTTAATGTTTTTTTTCTGGTTAAAGGGATAATTTGGTAGGATGGGTTTGAACTTTCCCACTATTCCATACATGGGAACTCTGCCACTATTAACACAGGGCCCTTTGTGAAATATTCCCAGTGCAGCTTTGAAAAAGCTTTTTCATCAAAGTGTGAATTTGATATAGTATATAGTAGGGGTGTGTGATATGTATCGTGCACGATACTATCGCACACCGGGTTCTATCGATATTGCCAGACGGCAATATCGTGTATCGTGCGCCTTTGCGGCGCCTGTGCGAGTCTGTGCTTGTGCGGCTTCCGGGAGGTGGGCAGAAAGCAGCGCGCTAACAAAGTTAAAGTTGCCAGCGGAGACCCTCAACTTCTTTGCCGAAAGACTCACAGAAACCCAGAAAACCCACAAGCAGCTTCGGGTTACATACCTCAGATTGCAGGACATAACATAGCAGAGGTCCAAAACCGGAACAGCACTAGAACACTTGGAGGAATTGGGAGCAGGGCAGTGAACAGTGAATGAAGCAACAGGCACACGTGTTACTATACGTCTATATGGAACTGCTCTTTCTCATTGAAGTCATAGCTAGTGTCTTTTTATTTTCTTTTTTTTTGCTTGTTGGTTTTTGTTTTTTTATAATAATGTTAAATATCATCCATTATCGTTATCGCCAAAATTACAAAAAATATCGAGATACCATTTTTTAGCAATATCGCCCACCCCTAGTATATAGTATCAGCACTGCAATTTCAAGCAACTTTTTTTAGACAGATGCAAATTCTCTACTCCTTATTCACTAAACAGTGGATTTCACCAAATGCCAACGGACGCTATAAATTGTGGTGCCCTTTCTATGCACTATTCTTGGTCATGTTTTCACATTTTCTTTCTCATTTGAGTGTACAGTCACTTTACGCCAAACCAGAACTCTGCCATCAACCCCCTTATTTTGCTATTTTGAGCAGTATGACCTTGACGTACTCCAAGGCTTGGTGAATGGCCGAAAGACAAGATTCAATTTATTGTCACTGAATTTGTACAAGTAAATAATCAGCAAAAATCATATTTCCCTCATAATTACAAGCATCAATTTACTGCATCACTGAGCATTAAAAAGAAGATACATATTCATAACAAGACTTCAGAGAGACAAGAAAGAGTTCAATATGACTACAGCCTCTGGAGAAAAGCTCTTTCTTTATCTACCAGTGCGAGAGCACAGACATCTGTAACGTCTCCCAGATGGTAGGAGGGAGAGCAGACCATGGTTCGGATGGTAAATGTACTGTATGATATACTGTGCTCTATTTAGGCAGCGACTTTGGTAAATGTCCTCGACTGGGGTTAATTGGGTGCCAATAATACATTGGGCTGTTTTGACTACCCTTTGAAGTGCTGTGCGGTCAGATGTGCTGCAGTTTCTATACCATGCTGTTATACAGTATATGATAATGTTCTCAATAGTGCACCGGAAGAAGTCTATTAGTATTCTTGTGCATACCTGTGCTTTCCTGAGACACCTTAAGAAGTGGAAACATTATTTTGCTTTTTTAACAGACTTTGAGGAGTTTTGGGTCCAGGTTAGATTTTTTGATATGTGGACTCCAAGGAACTTGAAACTGTTTACCCGCTCTACCACATCTCCATGGACCAGGACTGGTGGGGTATTCATGTTCACTACTCCTTCTAAATTCAGCAACAATGTCTTTTGTCTTTGGGGAATTAAGTAGCAGCAAATTTTGTATCACACCAGGAAACAAAATTCTGAATCTCCCCCATGTAGGCACATTCGTCATTTCCTTTTATCAGCACTAGGACATTGATATCACCATCAAACTCGATGATCAGGTTGGAGTCATGTATAGGAGTTCAATCACGGGTGAACAAGTAGTATAGAAATGGACTTAAAACACACCCTTGCGGAACACCAGTATTTAGGCAGGTACAGTAGCTGTGGATATGGTATTTAGCCTAACAGTCTGTGTTCTATTTGTCAGGAAATTCATGATCCAATTTTGCTAAAATGTGTCAATGCCGAGTTGAACGCGTTTCAGAAACAGCCTAAATGAGATTACAGTGTTAAATTCTGAGCTAAAGTCAATGAACAGAATTCTAACGTATGAATCTTTGCCAATGATGTGTGGCAAGGCCGCATGCACGGGCGTGGCAATAGAATCCTCAGTGGATCTATTCTGACAGTAGGTGAACTGATATGGGTCCAGTGTGGCAGGAAGGCTTGTCTTTAGATGGGATAACAACACTCTTTCTAGGCACTTTGCAACAAGGGAAGTTAGTGCTACTGGACAAAAATCATTTGGATCAGAAGTGGTATGAGATTTAGGGACAGGCACAATGATGACAGATTTAAAGATGGAGGAAACAATTGTCTGTGTTAGGGACAGATTATAAATGTCTGGGAAATCTGCTAACTGCTTAGCACAAGCCTTAAGCACTCGGCCGGGCACTCCATCAGGGCCATCTGCTTTCTTGGCTTCAGCCTTAGAAAAGCTGATACAAACCTCAGTACTAGAGAGTACTAATGGTTGCTTGTATGATGTAGGTGTGCTCTTCAAGGGAACCGTATTAATCAAATCATGTATAGAAGTGGTTCAGCTCATCAGGGTATACATCAGCTGAGGGCACAGATACAGATGACTTATAAGAGTAGTACATCTGCCTGTAAAGTGATGCCAAAAGTCCTCGATCGTCAGCTGTTGCATTGTACACAAATTCACAAATTGCTACATTGTGAGTTTGCTGAATATGCCAATTTTGGGAACTGCTGAACAGATGCAAATTCACAAATCTACGTGACTGTTCCCACTTTGATGAATAACCCCCTTAAATGTTTTACATATCTCCTCCTTTAAATCGTAATATTGGTATGTATGCATTTAATTTAATTTGCAAGTAGTAGAAAGAAAGAATATCTAGGCATCACGTGTTTTCCATCAGTTAAACTAACTAGGTCAGCCTTTTAATCCTTTGTTTTCCCTGCAATTCTTCTGGTGTCTCTAGTAACAGGGAAGATCTGGTCATCAAGCTCTAATAACTCTAAATTACCTATTACAAAGAATGATAGCATCAGGTAATTTCATTCCTTTAAATATGGACACTAAATAAACATAGTTAATCTTGCAGTGTAACATTTATTTCAGTATAGCCCTGCCACCCTTTCCATGATTCAACCAAATGGTACAGCTAACCTCTCTAAGGCTCAGTTTCCCAGCATGCTAAGGGTAAATGTCCCACTACCATGACGGGCTACTAAGCTGACGAATCAGACCCTACCTGATAGAAATCAGGTGTGTTTCTCTACCCGATAGATGCATTTTGAAGCTCATATAATACATACATGACTTAAAACTTCCAATGAGATTCAGAATGGAGAAAAGACCCCACAGGTGTCGGCATCACTTCAAAATAAAATACACAGTAAAATAAATAATAAAAGTGCTCCACTGAGCACATAAATTAGATGCTTTTTAACAACAATGCAGCAGATATAAACCCATATTACCAATCTCTTTCTCCTTGTGTAAACACATTTTAGGGCTGTAAGATAACAACTGGCTCATTCTGTGTTAAAAATATCTTCTAATAATCCAATGTAGGCCCAAACAAAGCCTCTTTTATACTTGTAATGAGAGTAGAGGAGCCAAAGGCAAGTAGTCCTCTCCAACCATGGCATGCTTCAGCTGCAATGAGCCCTTTATCACATTTGATACAATGTAATCATTTATGTCCAATGGGGGGGGTACAGAATTTACAGCTCAAGGGCATATAGTAATTAAAGTAACACTAATCCCCTTTTATGATCAAGGTCCATAATACATTAATATGAACACTAAAGTTAGCCTTAGAAGTTGTAAGCTCTTATAATGCAAAGTGATTTATCATAATTAAGTTATTCAGATCCCCCCCAAACAGAACAGCGATTCCCAACCT
>WMED01004760.1:0-16486 GCA_019650415.1 Pipa parva
CTCAATATCAGTGCTTGCTACTGACAGTATACACCATTAGCTGTAAGTATTGCAACTGCCTATTGTAATTCATTAGCTATTAATTTTGACCTTCCTGAGACACCGTTGTGTCAGTAACACAATAATCCAACCAGGAAGTAAACACAGAAGGAGCTGTGTACTGCTACACAGATGGAATAATTAATTCCTTTCCTCACATAAAAGACTGACTAAGTATATTAGAAAAAAAATGTATTATGCATTTACAACACACATTACTTTTTATTAATCAGTCTGGACTGTTCCTTTAAGCAGGACAGGAAAAGAGGAGTCATTGGCATGGGAGACAAAGAATGAACGATCAGAAAGATAGGTGTAATAGCATATTGTTGTTTGCATGGCAATTTTATTCAGAATCAGTATCTTGTTACTGCCGAAGTGGACTTTCTTGTGCACTGCAAGGTTATCTGTTATCTAAAATTCCATAGGAAACAGTGTGACTAGGTAACAAGTTGTTACCTAGTGATGGATAAAAGATGGCCGCAAATTCAAGGAGGAAAGACTCCAAATACAAGTAGTAATGACTTTAATTTCAAAGATAACCCTTATTACTGGCATTTTGTAATTGCCATGTTCATAAAAATAGATCTTTCAGGTGTTACTGGCTGTGAACCTGTAGTGTATACCCCAGTTCTTTTCATACAGACTGCACTTTGCTTCAGAGACTGTTTATTACTACTTAGAAGTGCCGTTTCGATGTTTGCACTCCTATCAATGTTGATGTCCTTATGAAGGTTTCAACTAATTATTGTATAAAAGTAGGCTGGTGAAAAGTAGAATTACCAGCTTTAAATTATTATTTTTCCTTCTGAAAAACTAAATTGTGTTTTCTTTTGTTTTCTTACCTTAATACTTGTAAATATAGAAGTGGCATACTTTTATTTTCTTTCAGTATTTTTCCTTTTCTATCTACGATTACTGTACATGCACCTCTTCCATCCAAAGCCCTGCTTTCTCTTCTAATAAAGTGTAGTGATCCCATGGGAATTTCAGGCAATTTAGTGGTGGCTTTTGGAGTACTGTTTGCTGCCATAGTATTCATGACCATAACCAAACTAGCCTGCACAAAAGGCTAAAAATCATCAGGTTCCTGATATAATTCTATGTCAAGCAGCATAGCATTTAGCATATGCACTTCTATAAATATAGCATGACCTTTGTTTTAATGCTGCTTTTCCTTTTTTGCCTAAGAGGATGTAGGAACTTAAGACTCCTTTCCTCGTTTTTGTAGGTCTTAGAATGTGGAGAGGAAAAAATTTTGGCTTTGACAGAAATGGAGCGTGTAAAAGCCTTAGCGTCACAGCTTGTAAAACTTCTACGCTGTCAAAAAGACTCTTCCCTTATGATGCCTGACTTGCTTACTGACTATAGTAAGACATTTGGTTACAATCTGAGGCTGCACGACTATGATGTCAGCTCTGTGACAGCATTGATGCAAAAACTCTGCCATGTTGTTAAGGTAATTCAGTTTATACAGACTTTAGGCTCTAGTGATCATAAAACAGTTGATGTGGCTGCTCTTTTAGGGAACACATTGACAAAAGGTAAACAAAATGACTGCTGTCGCTAATGTTCACTTGCAAGTTTTAAGAAGGGATCGTGTGTGGGTTTTTTTTGTTTTTATTTTTTATGCCCACAGTATGGGGGCAGACTGGGAACAATTTTCCATTAGTCTGAACTAACCTTGGTAATAAACTAGAACAGGTTTTTTACTTTCCCTTGCTTGCTTTTGTGTTGCTATTATTAAAGTGCCTATGACATCAATTGGATTATCTGCTGGAGAGTGACCAAGCCATATCTAATCATTTTTTCCTCCCCTTTATACAGGTTACGGAAACAGATTTGGGCAAGCAGATCCAGTTAATCAACAGAAAATCCTTGCGTTCGTTAACTGCCCAGCTTCTCATCCTGCTAATGTCTTGTGATGATTCAGTATCCCTTACTATTGAGCAGCTTTCTCACCTCTATCAGGCTGTCCACAATATTTCTCTTAATCCATGTGAATATGGATTCCTCTCCCTGACAGAGCTGTTAAAAAGCCTTCCATATTTAGTTGAGGTGGGTTAGAAATTTTTATTTTTTTTCCTTTTAATTCACTCTGCCCACATGCATTATTGGGGGGGAGGGGGGTGTACAGATTACAGATATATAATTTATTTTTTGTATAAAAGACCAGTTTGGTTTAAATGGTTATTCCTACATTGTAAAAAGTTAGGTTTTCTTTTCTTTTTAAATTCCTGGTTACTGTTGCTTTTTGTTTCTACCTTTTCGTTATTGCAACTATCTGTGTACTCTAGGCCACACTAGCAACTTTTTTTTTTTTTTTTTTTTAAATAAAATTTATAGCGAACTCTTTCGCTTAAGGTTGCAGACGTCAGAGCAATGTAGACGTCTCAAAATGATCCCCAGGTCAGCAGCTCGCTTCTCGGAAATACAAGTAGTAATGGGTATATAACACATTCAGAAAGTGGAGTGCTGCGCTTCCCTCTCAGTAGATAGAAAGGGAACAAATATAGTGCAGGATACACTTTTACCAGGTGTGTTAAAGTTGGATATACTCACTCGTTCCCCGTAAGTGTTTGAGTGGTGGATTCCTTAAAAGTGTAATCCCAACCTATTGCTACTCTTAATGTACAGTTCACTGTAATACTCCTTCTTCTATTCAGTCGGCTGTAGGGGATATAAAATTCCCCGCAATAAACTCTCGATAATGTATTATCAGCAAGTAACTTTTAATGGAAAATAAAATTGCATGTACACAAATAAAAAGGTGTGTGCTTATGTATAGAATAATCTAACCCGTTTCGCCACTGTTGGGCTTCTTCAGGGAGTTAGAGAAAAAAAAATTTTTCTCTAAAAAGGTGTTTCTGTACATTTTTATGGGCTTTATATCCCTTTACCAGAGTAAAGTACAGGTTGTGTGATATTGATCTCATCAGATTATACAAGTACATAGGGCTCATACATAAAATTACATGTTAGTACTTTGTTTAGAAAATGTTTTTTTTAAGCTAATAACACCGGACTGACATCCCTTCCAGTTTTCGTACTGGTGGAACACATATGTTTAGCGATCCCATCCTTAATGCCTGTAACGTTCGTTTTATGACTTATTCAGTTAGTTTGTGTGGACATGTATAGTATTTAATAATTCTGTGCTGTTTGCAGTTCTAACAGCCTGATTTTTAGTTCTGGCTGTGTCTTAATGAGCTGGAAGTGACATCACCTCCTGTCCTTGCCACAGTGGAACACATATGCATTCCACCTATGTTATGAATGGTAGTGTACAAGTTCCCTTCCTCATTCTGGTATGAAAACTTGCAGACCTTCTGGGTACATACCTGATAGTACTAAATTAAACTTGCTTGGGATAAAAACAATCGATCATATGACATTACATAGTAAAACTATAATAAATAGTAAACTAAATAAAACTGATCCCAAACACTAAGGAATTAAAGTCCATAGTAAAGGAACACAAAATTAAAATGTTGATAAATAATAAGGGACTTGTAGTCCAAATGTAGTAGAAGATGAAATTAATTGTACAGGAACTATGAACAAATATGATTTGCGGGTTAGTGAGCAATGGTCTGTTTTATGTTATAGACAAGACCGTAAGTCTATTTCTTTATTAAGCCCCCAGGATTGCAATGATTTCCTCTCAAATATCCATTCTGTCTCTCTTTATGAAATGATTTTGTTATTGTCCCCTTTCCTGAGTTTTTATTCTCTCTATAGCAAAGAAACTCAGTTTGGGTTCCACATCTCTTCGTCAATTTATAAAATGCTCTCTCAGATTGTAGCGATTCTGTTTTTACTTTCCCTTTAATTGTATTTGTGTTTGGTTTTTAATTTTCTACTAGTTCTTCCAATATATTGTTTACCACAGGGGCAGCTCATACAATAAATAACATTCATTGTGTTGTAGCTCAGATGTTCTTTAATTTCAAATTGCTCCTGAGTGTGGTAGGAACCAAATGTTTTAATTTTGCCAGTAGTGCTGCGTTTACAGGCCTTACATTTTTGTAACTATAAAAACCATTACGGATATTCCTTTTTAACCACTTCCTCTCTTTCTGATTAAAATGGCTGGGTGCTAAAATTTGCTTTAGGTTATAGGTGCTATCTTAAAAATACATGGCACTTTGTTGGGTAGAATGGTTGTTAGAATAGGGTCTTTTTCACTATTTCCCAGTTCTTCTCTACAATTTGCCTAATTCTTTTTCCGTCCCTACTATATCTTGTGATAAAATTTATGCCTTTGTTCCATTCAGTTGTGGTTTTCCTGATTTAAACTTCCTTTTCTCTCTTGGGGTAATAACACATTTGTCGCCCTTTCAAGCTCCTCTTCACGATAACCCCTTTCTTGGAAGTTCTCTATCATTTCCTCAATTTGTTGTTCTCTTACTCTTGGTTCTGACCAGTTCCTCTTGATTCTCTCTGCTTGGTTTCTTGGGATGTTATTCAACCATGTATTTTTTTGACAACTGCTACTAAGAACAAAGTTGTTGCAATCCACTTTTTTTTCTTGTAATTCCTCGTTTCTATATGTCCATCTTTCATATACAATTCCAAATCTAGGAAAGAAACACTGGCATTGCTGCATTCTAGCTTCAATATAATGTTCCATTGATTGGTATTCAGCTCTGAAATGTAGTTTATTATATTTTCATCACCCTCCCAGATTATAAGAATATCATGTATGTATCTTTTCCATAGAAATAAACTGGAATGTTTATTTGTAAGAACAATTTCTTCTTCCCATACTTGCATGAACAGATTTGCATAACTCTATGCAAATCTGGTTCCCATCGCCATACCACATCTTTGTAAGTAGTATTTTTTTATTGAATAGGAAAAAATTGTGTTGGAGGATAAATTGGATACCGTTTTAAGTATGAAATCTTTTTGTTTACTCTGTAATGTAACATCCCTACTAAGGATCTTGTCAATGGCTATTATTTGATGTTGTTGGCTAATACAAGTGTACAGTGAATTTACATCTGCTTTACCCAATAGATAATTACTTTGCCATTTTAAACTCTTTTTACTATTTGGAGTATATATCTTGAGTCTTTTTAGGTAGGTCTCCATATTTTTGACACAAGGTTGTAAAAATGTGTCAATATATCTTGAGAGATTACTAGTTAACTATCCAATTCCTGAAATCTGTCTTCCGGGTGGTTTAATCAAATCCTTGTGTTTTTGGAAGGTAATAAAACTTTGCTACCCTTTGTGTGAGGACCTTTAAGTAATCCTCTTTGATTAAGATTCCTTCCATGTTTCCATACTCTAGAAGTTCGGACAACTCCTTGTACTTCTGTGTAGAATCTTGTTCTAACTTTGAGTATTGTGGTCATCAAGTATCCTGTTTCCTCAATATAATAATCTGTATTAAGAATGACTACTCCACCACCCTTATCTGCTGGGTTGATGATGATCTCATGATTACTTTTCAGTTTCTTCATCGTTGCTTTTTCCCTCCTAGTTAAGTTATAACTTGGTGTGTTGTTATTGGTTTGCAGATGTTCTAAATCTTTAAGAACTTCTTCTTTAAAGTTATCAATATATTTACTACTCAATTTGATGTGGATAAAACTAAAGTTTTTTTTGAGGGAAGTATGCTTGAGGTTAGTCTCAATTTCATTATGGACTTTTTCATCTATAGGGTAGGTTAGGAGGTGTCGTTTAATGGAAAGCTTCCTACATAATTTGTTAATATCAATAAATCAAATTGGTCCGCATATCTGTCTGGAGCAAATTTCATCCCCTTGTTCAGGACACTTTTCAAATTCAGATAAAACATAATTACGGAGGTTAAATATCTCCTTGATCTCCTTTAAATATCTCATTCTCTTTGATCCTGGTGAGACATTTCTCTCTCCTTCCTCCTTTTCTAAAGGTCTTTTTCTGATTACATCTGTCTTGTCCTGTATTGCTTGTTCTCCTTTTTTTTCTTTTGTTTTATACCTTCTGACTCCAAAGGCTTATTATAGTATATCTGGCAAATCCATGTGTCTTGTGGTGTTTATCCCATAGATGACCAATACTATTTGTTCTGCTCATCTACAAAGTAACCAGTATAGCCCTGTCCTTATCCCTTAATTAAATAATCCCAAACTCTCTCCATTGTTTTCTGTGGAACTTTGGATAATTACTCATAAAAGATATTTATTTGCATGATACCGTATTATTTTAAAGAGGTAGATATAACAATGATTCTCTGCATCATGCTTGGATCACTAAACAAAAAGGTAATCGAGGTTTATAGGCCAACTATAGGCTTTACAATACAAAGCTCCCAAAAGAGAGCTTGCATTATGGAAAATGTTTGAGCAGTTAAAATTACTTCTGCCGAATAACTATAACATGTATTAAACACTACTATAGCAACAAGTTTTAAAATAAGAATTAATTTGTCAAATTATTGTAAATATTTCACATGGAAAGTAGGATTTTTTTCATATTTTACATTTTTATTGGATTATAACAATTGATATAAAAGAAAATAAGAATTAATAGCTTAATGAACATACTTTAACATTTTACAATTTCTCACCCTTGTATTGCTGAG
This sequence comes from Pipa parva, assembly GCA_019650415.1. Classification (NCBI taxonomy): domain Eukaryota; kingdom Metazoa; phylum Chordata; class Amphibia; order Anura; family Pipidae; genus Pipa; species Pipa parva. The sequence goes on from WMED01004760.1 coordinate 6,617, forward strand.
TTACCAACATACTTATACATATGTGCTCTTTGTTAAAGTAAGCAGGTTTAAATTGATAACAACATTTGTAACTATTTTCAAAACTTCGTTTTAAACCTGTTAACGTTTAGAGAAACACAAAATAAGATAAAAGAAAAGAGAAAACATTAAAGAACCCAAGATCAACAGCAATTAAACATGAAAATTAGGAAAGTAGGATTTTTTTAATGTAATTTTCGTCTTGTGTAATTCTTCTCTTGCTTGTGTTTATTGGAGCCACCTTCAAGTCCTTCTTCCTGTTTCTTCTGCACAGGAAGAACTTAAACTGACCTCCAGAGAGGAAAACTTTGGTCTTTGGCTAGCACTGACATCAGGCACCTGAAAGTAGTAGGTGTTCTGGTTTTGATAAATGAGTTGCCTACATGGGGCACTATCCCCCCCTCCCATTAGATTTATTAATTGGAAGAGTAGAACAAGTAGGGAGGGGGCAGGCTCAAACATGCCACAACCTCCTGGTAACAAATATTTCAGGATTAATACCAGATCTCCCTATTATGGGGAAAAAAAACTACCAATATTTTTCCAGTCTTGCATAAAAACAGCTCACACAAAACATAAGGCCTTCCTCACTATCATTTTAAAGCTCTTAGATTCAGAAGTCATTAGTCCAATTATCTTAAACTAAGAATTTCACAGGATAGTGACTTCAAATGCCAATGATTTTAAGCACCAGTTTAAAGCCCATTAAAAACTGAATGGGTTTTCTCAGCAGCATCCTTTGACATCTTGGATGCCAACCAGCACATTTCCAAAGCACCAAATGTTTGGCACTCCTTCCATGGCCATAATTTTCAATTCACAGCAATGCCTTTTGGGCTACTTTCACTAGGTTTATAAGCGTAGTCTCGGTTCACCTGCATCTGCAAGGCATTGCGTCACTTTTTTTTACTTCAAACGCACCGACCTGTTTATAGACACTAACACAACATTCAGTCCATCCAAACCACTACAGTAGTATACTTCATTTACCGGGGAGGGACACAAACCAGAGCAGCAGTGACAGTGGTCACACACATTTATCCCTCAGATCAATAGATTATCTGAACTGGAACAGACTAGGTCTAGGAAAATGGTAACCTCATTCAGTTTTGTTAATTAAGGGGAACTAACAAGCAGAAAGCAATACAAAGCTGGAATTAAGGCTCAAGGATAATGTTTTTATTTTTCAAGTACAATTAATATAATGCCGCTATGAGAAAAATAATGGTGTGTATTTTACTGCCCCTCTTACATATGTGTAATAGTTTATTTTATTTTTTTTAGGTGTGCACAAATGATTCTTGTGACAACTCTGTGCGATTGACTCCATTGTATGTATTGGCAAAGAATGTTCGTTCTTTGTTACACACTTATCACTACCAACAAATCTTTTTTCATGAATTCCCCACTGCATATACCAAATACACAGGAGAGGTTCTGCAGCCTAAACAGTATGGCTACAGTAATCTGGAAGAGCTCTTGGGAGCCATACCTCAGGTAACTCTGAGCTTTGCCTTCACACATTCAGTTATAGTAGACTATTTCTTCCTTTTAATCAAAGGTTGGAATTTTTATTTCTGTTATTTTCTTAAGGTTGTTTGGATAAAAGGACACGGACACAAAAGGATTGTGGTGCTGAAAAATGACATGAAGGGTAAATACTCTATTGTTCCTCTACGTAGGTCAGGAGAACTTACCTACTTTTTAAAATAAAGTTACAGAATTCATCGTGTTAGTTTTTTACTCTATTGCTGTTACTTTAATGCACTTTCTTTACCAGTTTGTCACCAAATGGACAAAGAACTCCTGTCACTCACCTCTCCAGTGGACCTTCTGTGTGGCCCTGTTCCTTCCGGTCTCCCATCCCCTCAGCTACAACCAGATCCAGTAGCCCCAATGTTTGCAGACCTCATACAGTTTGAAGAACTCTCTCATGACATTGGTAAATACCTATTGCCCTCCATGTGATTAATTAGCCACTAACACTAGAAAAAGTTGGCATAGCAGGTATTCCTGTGCAGCAGTAATGTCACACTGGAAGTTGAATTTATGCTTTTGTGATGTTCTGCTCATTGCTTGTTGCAATGCTGATGATGTAATGTTGAGCAGTACACAGTTGGGGGTGTATCTTTCTGTGAAGAAAAGATGCTGTGACTAATAGAAGAGAAAAGCAAATGTAAAGTAATATAAATCAGGAACTTGAAGAACGGGTGTGTTTATGTCTCCTGATGCCTGCCTCTGTTGCTCAACAATGCACAGTTGCATGTAATCACCTATAAACTTCTGTGTGTGTGTTTGTCCCCATTTACTGGCCATAAAAACAGGTAAAATGCAGGTGTGCCATTAGCCACAGATAAGAATGGGCTGTGTCTTTTCGATATTCTACCACTTTGTATAATCTGAGAATGATAACAAGGAACACTAGAAAACGGCTGGAAGGAGGAAAAAATAGTTCCTTAGGCTGTCTAGTCCTCTAAACTATGTAGAGTTTGTTTCTGAGCTTCTGGGCATGTTTAGCAGTCCTTTCCTAAGTAAATTCTTTAAGGTCATGTGACAATTTCTTTTTCTGTCCCTTTGACTTAAAGCAGGAGCGTAGTTTTGGCATTTTCCCAAATATGAGAATAATTGGCTCTTGCCTCATGGGTTTTTTCCTTCCTCTGGATCAACATTGCATGAAAATAGGCTGAACTGTGGATGGACTTGTCTTTTTTTCAGCCTTATAAACTGTTACTATGTATGTAATTGTTCCTACCTCCCCATCCCCATTGTTTATTGTGTTAGATAATACATGTATACAATTTTAAAGCTACGTATCTCCATAGACACAATTTAGAGTTTTTAGTAGCACAGTTTTAATGTATAATGACTATTAAATTTTTTTTTTTTTTTTTTTTTTTTTTTTTTGTGCAACTGCCATTTTTAGTCCTTGTTTTATTGGTATCTAGGTGGATACAGATTTTATTGATTTTTGGGGAAGAAGGCTAAGGACTGTTTAATGTGTTGAAGAAACCATCATCCCTTTGCCAAAGTATCCCATCTGGTATCTGCTACACAGCTTGCTTTAGAGGATGGTCAAAATGCAGTAGATTTATTAACATGTTTGCATCTTTCACATTATCCAACAACAAAACAGTTTTATGAATCTATATGTTCTGCCTTTTATGTCATAACAAATGGAGCAGGATACAATGTGTTTTTGTTTTCAGGTCTGCCACTTTATACAGAGGAGCCACAAAGCAGCAGTCTGTCTAATCCAGCACCAGCTTCTGACTTCCCCACCGAAGCCCTTGACAAGTCTACAAAACCGCCCGCCCAAAACCTTAGCACAGTAGTGTCCAAGTCTGCTATGGAATTACCCCAGAGCCCTGTAAAGAAGCAGAATCGAAACAGAGTGAAATTGGCAGCAAACTTTTCATTTGCTCCTGTAACAAGACTTTAAATTTTATTATTGATGTCTAGATGTAAAAATCAAGGCCACACAAAAGATGACGTAAAAAAAACCAAAATATATTTTAAGGTTATTTCAGGTGACTTGTAAGAGAATGCATTTATTTTTCTATTCAGCTGTATGTATGTCTGATAATGTGGGTTTTTGAATTGCCCAATAAATTTTTAACATATTGAAGAAACATACAATATTTGTTTTGTTGTTGCACCGAGGATATGTTAAAACCCAGATCCTGGTGCTGCTTCCCAGATGTTTAATCTATCATTAAGTTGAAAAGTGAAATTTATATTTAATATAGCAAGTGAGCAGAATACTGGACTGTGCCTTGGAGGAACAGAACATTTTGCACAAACTAACTACTCCATGATTGTAATATGCATCAAAATGCATAAATCATGGGTGCTGGAGTCATAATGTAGTTGTCCTGCTTATATAGAGGTTACCATTTCCACTTTAAAGGAAGGGCCGTCTACAAGTGGAAATGCCAAGGTTCTTCTGTTTAACCTTAATCTTGTTTTTTTCCTTTTTCTTTCTTTCTTTCTTTTTTTTTTTTTTTTTTTTAAGCATGTTTAATAAATGGGCAGAGGTAGCTGGTGGGATGACGCATTGTCTTTTTAACTTGTCTGTAAATGATTGGTTTTATTGCAAATACATCCCTTTTGGGATTTGAATGCTTTTCAGTCTTGAGGTTTTAGTATGGCTTTTTGTAAATGGCCACACTTGACTCAAGTTTAAAAAAAAAAAACCATTGGGATTGCCTTTTGTTTGACTGAGTTTTGGTGTTTTGGAGGCAGAAGGTCATGGACACCTTCTGGGTTCACCTGGTATTTACAATGGATTGTATTTGCCAGGCAAGTGTTGGTTTCCTATAGAACTTTTTAGAAAAGGTTCTATATTTGCTTTGTTAGTTTCTTTGCAATATGCTAGGAAGACTGAAGATGGACTCCAATTACTATGCCATTTAAATGACAATGCTTTTACATAATGGCTTTTCAAAATTATTTTACCTCTTGGAAATTTTGCACGAAGATCTTTTTTTAAATGTGACCATTTCTTCAGACTGATGTTGTAGCTCTTGTGAAGAATACAGGAAAGGGGTGTTTCTGCACATATAAGCTCACAAATTCTTACTTAAGGCATTACCTCTATGGACATTGTGTCAGTAAAGCATGTAAAGTCCAGAATATTTTGTTTTAGACTGATTTTAAATGGAATATATAGAGAGCATCTACTGGAACCTTATGCTTAGATATAGTTTGTAAGGTGAACATGAATTCCATCACGTATTGTGTGTAAAAGCTATTGTGGTTTTTGGTTTTGTCCTTTTTTTCCATTGCATTTAATTTTCAGGTCACCTGAAATACTTTAAATAAAATGCATTAGTTCTCCATAAAATCAAATCAAAAGAAGCCATGTGTGATGGTTAGAGTAGTGTAGATTTTACCTTTGTCCTCCCAGAGTCACTTTGTAACCAGCTAATTTGAGAATGAAATCTGTGGATATTCACGTACATCCTTCAAATGGATTTAACAAAAATTGATTTATTTTTTTCTCTTTTTCTAATTAATAAAATGAATGTGTTTAAATGTATGAGGCTGAGAAACTTTATTTAAAGGCATAAAACTTGGTGGCATAAAATAAAAATGTTAACGCACACCACTTGCTGGAGTCTTTTAAAAGTTTTCCAGGTTTAACATTATACACTGTTCTCTTCTGTTAATTTAAATTCTCAAAAGCTTTTTTTTTTTTTTGTGTTTTTGGGACCAAATTGTGTCAATAAAAGTTACTTGCAAGCATAAAATGTCTTTTTGTATTTAATGTTGAAATTGTACAAGTCTTTGTTTAAAATACTGTACATAGAGAGCGAGAGAGTCCATAGAGAACTTTGTCAGAAGCGCTTCTCCCTGCATAGAGAAGGCTCTTTCTGTGATTATACCTTACTTTTATTGATTTGTTGATTCTCTCCTTTTTAGTATCATTACTAATCAGGATTGATTAAAGGTATACACAGTACTTTATACAGATTCCTCTGTCTCCCTCTTTAGTGACTGTACTATTTAAGGTTGAGCATTTTAACATGGTGTATACAGGAATCTTTGACTTGTCCCCTTTTTAGTGTTCACTAATCAGGGTTCATTTTCACTTAGTGTTTGTGACAGGTTCCAATTTTGAGCTAAGCACAATCAATTGCAACCCTTCAATTTGGGGTACATACCATATACATATATTTAAAAAAAAGTTTTTATTTTCCTTGTTTGGGACTTCCTCACAGTTGCTTCATTATGTCTAACGAACCAGCATCCGCTACCCCAGGGGTGACCTCTCAGTCAGTAGGAGAGGCGGTGCCATTGTGGGCGCAACAGCTCTTGCAGTCTATTCAGGGGTTAGCTGGGCTACCTGGAGCCACTGGTGAGATATTGGATCGTTTTTCCACAGATCATATGAAATCATCCCGTAAACCGTTTCTGCTTCCTTATTCGTGTAACAACACATTAAAGGTAAAGCAAGGAGTGCATCATTATTTTCAGTTTCATACTGTATATCTTATGTCTATGTAATATCTTTTCTGCTTCCTTGATAACACATCTAAGGTAGAGCAGGGAATGCATAATCATTCTCAGTTCCATATGGATTCTCCTTCCTTAATAATGTACACACATTATAGGTATAGTAGGAAACTCAATTCTGGCATGTTCCTTTTTATAGTATGTTATCTCTTTAAGGGTGTAACCAAGCAGATTTCCTATTGAGAATTCGGGGTCAGTCTCCTCAGAGGAAACTGTTACATTTTGGTACTGCTCCCTTTTTAGTGGACTAACTCCATAAAGGTATAGCAAGGTGTGTATATTGTATTTCAATTCATAAATATATTGACACCATAAAGGGGGAGTATCTTGTTTCTGTGCCTTTTTATTTCCGCTTCCTTTTTGGTGGTTCTCACATTAAAGGTAAAGCGAAAGGTACGTTATTGTTTTCCGTTCTCCTTTTATTGTATTGTCACTATAAGGGTAGAACACGTTTTTTTCCCCATAGGGGATCCGCATGTTATCGCTCAGGGTGTCTTAGTAATTAAATACGGTTTTTATTGCATGGTTACTCTTATTGGGCCTAGGTCTGCTATGGCCAAGGATCCAAGAGGCAGTGCTACTATCTATAACAGTCTCCCTGTTACCATGTTGATATTTTAATGTGCTTTTCAGCAGGCTTTTCCAAATTATTCCACTAAGGCACACAAGCGTTTTCTCAGACATAGTTTTTGTCCTCATTGTTTAGGTTTCCCTCTTCAGAGTAAGAAGGAATTTTCTCCTCACATACTGAGAATAATGGCTACGATTAATCTGTTGCGGATTTCCTGTTGATTTAGGATTCCACAGAAATAGTTGGTTTCTTTATTCAGTGATTCTGGTAAAATCCAGTCTCTCAATTCGCGGTGCATCAGCCAGCGAGAAATGATTTTCGCAGCAAAGATATGTAGTTATCCCACAATCTGCATGTGAGGAACTGTGTTCCATATGAAGGTATCTATCCCTTATCTCTATTACACACCATTGAATGCGAGTGCGACTTAACATTTTTCCAGAGCTTCAATTTCATCAGCAACTGCGGGACGCTTATTATGGTTGGGGATTCTAAGAACCAAATAGTTATTCAGAGCAGTCTCTATTCTTCCTTGGCTTAGTAAAAAAAAAACAACTCTTTTTGGGACTGAATTGACTTCAGTTCGTAAAGAAATTACTCGGTGTTCTAAGTTGGCTGCAAATAAGATTTCTTTTTTCGAGGAGAGCCTCAGAAAGGCTAGACCTTTCAGGAGTGGGACAGAGTTATCATTAGACCCGTTCCTAATTCTCAGATTAAGAAGGGTTTTTTTTTTTGTCCCATCATATAAGCAAGGGATTTTACTAAAACATTTCCCAATTCAGAATGTGAACTCTATAATCTGTAACAGCAGCTATAATTCAGTGGTAGTTTATTCAGCCTTGGACATCAGGGTTGCATATTTCAATATTCTTGCCCTTAGCGAATCCCAGGATTTCCTTCGTTTTGCTTTCAGTATTCCCGCTATTATATAGTAGCTCTCCCGTTTCGTCTAGCTATAGCACTGCTAATCTTTACAGAGCAGGGGGAGCAGTATCAGCGAGTTTCAGGCTGGAAGGGATACATGTGACTCTCTGTTTAGAAGAATTCAGACATGTCATACAGTAGTTTTTCTGTATCAGGAGACTGAGTTGGATTGTTTTTTAAAAGGTAATCAAACTTATTTTCTTTTTCTGGGAACGGTTTTCAACTCTGCAGAATTCAGGGTCTATCTCCTTCCAGTCAGGATAGACAGTATCTTACAGGAATCTTTCAACTGGACATATGAAAAGTGAAAGAGATATCCTCTATCCACAGGTATTCTTAAGAGAAGATTATTTTCCTTTTATTAATGAGGTGGTAGAATTCCGTATTCTTTCAGTCATTCCCTTTTCAGGGATCCTTATCTGGGAAACTGATGTTCCCGGTCAGCGGGGCTACATGCTAGGAGAGTGGAGTTTTTTATCATGTCAGTATTCCTTCTCTTATCTTGGAATGGGGCCTTTCTTCAGATGGATCCCCTTGTGTTAGAATTCAGCTTCCAAATCTCGGAAGTGTTGTTCCACAGCTCAGGATCCCAGAGCTAGTGTTTTGTTAACTTATTGTCCGTGTCAGTAAGTCATTAATGGATTCTAATAAAGATTCCAGTCCTTTCCTTTAGGAGAGGTTCTGCATCTTAATCCATAAACGCTATCTTGGATGGCAAGGCCATTAGATCTCTTATTCTATATAGAAAAGAGGTTTCAGAGGTAGTAATAAGAACCATGTTCAGAACGAGTAATTCTGTATCTTGTGTAACTTTCCATAGAGTATAGAAGATTATTTGGCTTTAGTGTTCTTCAGTACATTGCATTCTAAACAGCTTTGTTTACTTGCTGGCTTCTATTTTAGCTAAAGAATTTTCACTAAGTCTTGGTTACCCTCTCTGGGGGTCAAATGGTCAATTATTAGTTCCCTTTTTAACATCATTAGCTCCGTTGGATGAGGTTAGTGGGCCTCTTCAAAAAGGGGGCTCGTAGTTCCTTTTTTACAGGGCTTACTTCCCTGTCAGGGATTTAAGTCAGGTTCAATCGACTCTTCAGGAGTCTCTATTGGAATCCTTATTGTGGTTTCTTACTCTCTTTTTAGTGGTAATTACATTGACTAGAGGGGTTTATGCATTTGCAGTTTTCTCCTAGAAGGATTCTTTTCTATTTTTCCATATGGAGAAGGTAATCCTTCCGTCAGTTCCATCGTTCTTTCCGAAGGTGGTGTCCTTTTTTCTTGTCACTCAAGGCATCGTTCTTCTTTTCTTGTTTCCAGATTCTGAGAATGATGAAGACAAGGATCTTAATTTTCCAGATGTTATTAGAGTATTTCATTTTTATTGAATTGCACAACAATTTTTCATCTTTTGGAATCGGTGTTTGTGTTCCCAAGTGGGAAAAAAGGAGGGAAAATCTATTGCAGGGTCGTCCTTAGCGTGTTGGCTTAAATAAGTATTTAAGTAGGCGTATTGTTTGTAAGGAGGTACTGCTCCTCGGGATTTCTGCTCTTTTAACCAGAGCTATGAGTGCGTCCTCAGCGGGTACGGCTTATGACTTGGCTGTAGCAATTGTGCAGGATGGCTTTGTGGATGATCCCTTCTACTTTTATGAAATTCTATAGGGTAGACCTTTCTTCCTCTCAGCAGGTCAGTTTTGGAAGATAAGTATTGCAGGCAGCTGTTGCTTCCGTCTCTTAGGAATCTCTCTGTTCTGCTAAGTATTCAGTTTTTGTATCTTCCACCCTATTGGGACTGCTTTGGTATGTCCCCATGGTCCTGTGTCCCCCAAGAGATTAAGAGAAAATTAGATTTTACTTACCAACAAATCTATTTCTCTGAAGATCTCTTGGGGGACACAGGTGTGAGTTAATTGATTCTTTATTGTTATTGTTGCAATTCTAGTTTTTTGGAGAAAGTCTTTGATAAAATACTGGAGATTCTCTTCCTGTGTGCCAGGGTAAAGCCCCTAGGGAGGAGTCTCTTTTTTTTTTTCCTAGTGTCCTGCCTCCAGTGGGAGGGAGCTTTACCCCCATGGTCCTGTGTCCCCCAAGAGAATCTAAGAAATAGATTTATCGGTAAGTAAAATCTTTTTTTTTTTTTTTTTTTTTTTTTTTTTTTTTTTTTTAATGCAGTAGAAAATTTGGCAGTTTGAACCCTGCCTCAAGCCTGTGCTTCAAGCTTGCTGCATGACTGCGTCAGCGCTAAATGTGCTTGTAAAACAGGTTCTCTCTGCTTTGCTTTAAAGGGGAAGTTCAGTGTCCATCCAAAATCTGTTAAAACTTTCATTCTGCTGCTAGATATCTCA
>WMED01004761.1:0-20295 GCA_019650415.1 Pipa parva
CCCCGGTGGTTGCCCGTGAGAGGGAGGGTACTGTAAGGATTAATACTTACCTGCACCAGCTGCACCAGCGTCGGGCATCACGGCGCCGCGGCTTTTCCGGGATGCGGCCGCCGCGCATGTGCACTGACGTCATAGTGCGCACGTCGCGGCGGCGCGCTTTTTGAATTGTTTGGCGCGATCATCTGACAGGCTCCCTAGGTATATAAGGGAGTTTTTCAGAAAAGACCAGCGTCTGATTATAGGTTTCCCTACCTAGGCTATGTCACAGTACCCTGCCTTGTCACAGTACCCTGCCTTGTCACAGTATCCTGCCTTATCACAGTATCCTGCCTTGCTACAGCCATTTGTATCCTGCCTTGCTACAGCCATTGCTTCAGTTCAGCTTGCCTGGTTCACCTGCTCGTTTGGTTCCGTGGTCTTGTTCTTACACTCAGGGGCCGCGACCTGGGTTCCCTCCACAGCGAAGTCCTAACCTCCTTGCGGGGGCTCTAGGCGAATACCGGGGGTTCCTTAGATTCCGCGCCCTAGCGTCTGTTTGTTTCTTCAGGATTTCGGCTGCTACCTCCTTCTCCAAAACAGTACACCCAGCAATCCTAACAATGATATTGAGAGGTAACTGTGCACACACAGCTTCCGACGCTAATAACATTACTCTGGCAGTGTAAAGAAATAGTGCCGAAGTTCAGCAGTGCTAATTTATATTGACAGTTATATGGATTTATTTTAGTTGGACAGAGGCAAACTAGTTTGGACCACAGATATTAATAACTAACAGCTATATTAAGGCTGGGCTAATGCCTTTACAACTATACAGTTTCTGTTTTTTATTTCATTTTTTATCATTTGAATTATTGACAATGAACTGATGATCAGATTTCATCATACAAATGTTGTTGATTAGTGGCCACCAGTCTGGTTTTCAAAATATATAGACCAGGGAACAAAGTGTATTCCAGCAGCCTGTGTGCACCTCCTTAAGATGCTGTGGAAAGCACCTTTGTAGTGATATCCAAATTTTAAGATAGGTTGGCACACTGCAAAAGGATTTTATTAGGAATAAAGGAATTTATTTACCAGAAATGACAAAGGGAGGTTCACCCCTAAAATACAGAGCACATGTGCACTTATAGCTGAAATAAATGGGGTAATAATACCCCAATAAAAATCTTTTGCAGTGTGCTGTCCTATCTACTAAACTATTATACTAGACTGGTTAAAACATGCCCCATGAAAATTTCTAGAAATAATTTTAATAATTTAATTTGAATTGAATAAGTTTACTTTGCAGACAGATACCCAATAACTAGTGTCTTATGTGCAGCTTTGTTCCATAACTGATTCATAATGAATTTCAAATAAATTTGCCATTATTGTTCAAATCACCATTAAGGAAAAAGGGTTTGGCCAAACTCAGTACAGTTTACAGAGCTGTTTGCACATCCCTGGTATCATAGGTATATATTATTATTTATTTTGCTAGTCAGATCTTTGAGAATTTTCCTGTAACCCCTTTTTTATTGCCAAAACAAATACCTGATTCAGCTTAGCTGCCATGGATTTCCAAACAACAAGTAAAAGGCCATAATAGGGGGAAAATGCATGCAATGTTGTCATTCCAACCCTATCAAACCCATAACTGGTACAAGGGAGCAAGAATAATCAAATCTAAAATCTGATTGGTTGTTATTGGTTACTAGAGTCCTCTGTAAACAATTGTCCCTGTTGTTTAATTCTCTCTGTTCATTAAAGTAAATCCAAACAGAAGCATTAAACCGTATCAGCTGCTAATACAACATATTACTTTATGAACATACCAAATTATATCATCTCATACCAGTTTCACTGATGCTTATTTAGCTTTAACTTATCTTTCACTGCTGGCTCATTTATCAGTCCAGTGGGATCTTAGACTTTGGGGGGGATATTTAGTGAAGTCTAAAGGCAAAATGTATTAAAATCGGAAAAGCCCATTTTGGCTCTTCTGAGTTTAATCAGGAGAAGCCTTTGAAGTTTCTCGCGGTAAGTATTGCGAGATTTGCTTTGAGCGATACTTGCCGTGAGAAACTTTTTTTTATTAAATATATTTATGGAAAGGGCAGCCATATAAAGTATACTTTTAGCATTTTCCTCTATGGATTTTCTCTTGCGTCTATTCTGGCCGTATTTTCGCCAGAGTTTGTTTTTTTTAAATACTCTAGTTTGAACCTAGCCTAAAAGGATATCTATATCGATCTGCAATGAAAGGTAAGCCTAACAGATAAACACTGCAAAGTGTGCCATTTTCAACTGATCAATATTTATCAATAACATTTTATTTTGATGGGGAAACATTTTTATTGATCCTTTATAAATCAAGGGGGATCAGAAAGTACAAGGAAATGGGAAACAGGGCAAAAACTAACTAAAAAAGGTCAAAATTGTCTTTTGTCCATGCGAACAAGTTTAAAGAAGGGATGTTTCCCATTTATTAAAGAAGATAGCATATTTCTCTGAGACAAAGCAGAAGGATGGCCATCCATTATGTACAAAGGCACAAAGACCTATAAATGGCTTTTTGTTTATTAGCATCGCCATGTTTGACTGGTGACAAATGTGTCTCAAAGTTTCAACATTTTCTTCTTTTTGTTTCTGTCTTTTTATTATTTATTTTTTTTTTTACAACCAAATATAATTATTTCCCAGAAAACACAAGATGCAGTAATCTTGTAATGGAAAGCAAACAAATGTTACTGTAATAGTTTATTTTTCACTACATTTATTAAAATAATTACTCTTTTTCTTATGCATAACATAATAAATCACGAAAAGCTTGGCTCGCTGAAGAAATTCTGCGGTAACATATTTCCAGAACTCAAAAAAGACAAATAAAGCCAAAAGACAAATTATTTCTTTCAAGATGAATTCCCCCCCAAAAAAACATATTATGTATATTTTTTGCATTATCGTTTTTATTATTTTTTGTTTTGTTTTCTTATCTTATTATTATTTTCTTAACTTTTTGAATAATTACTTAAAGGAAAAAAATAATCCTAAAAATAGGGTTGCAAACATTAAGCCTTTTGCACAAAGATTGCTTAATATGCCCAAGTGTACAGTAGCCCTATGAGACTAATGATCCATGCCTACAAACATGTCTGCTACACTGCTTCATTATTTCCAGAAGTAAATTTACTGCATATGCTCAGCGTGCCTTGCCTCCTGTAGATTGATTAGGGAAAGAGGCAAAATAGCTGACTAAAAACTTAGGATATAGCTATCTATGAAACTAAATATTATTGTCAAATAAAGGAATATTTGATTCTTTTCAGATTAAACAAAAGAATCTCTACCTTCATGTGGGGTTTCCTCCCATTTATTCATAGTGGATTATGAAATGGCTTTGATGTATACTGCAAACTGGATTCTCTATATTCCTGCACAGCCTACACAACTTATTTACTATCAACCTAACAGTAGGGAGATTTTAGTGATATTTGGTGTTAAAGATGCACAGTTAACCAAATATTTCTTCTAGCTGTATTTATATACTGTATATCTTTTAGCCCTTTCCATTATTTACGGTCCCTTCTGAACAATGTGTATCTGTCTAGGTTTGCTGTCCAGTCATAGCTATCAATAAGCCATAATTGCCACTATATCATTATTTTTCTTAAATATTAATAATTCTAGTTTAGGCATTTTATTTGTTAGGCTTCTAGCACTTGTCAGCATTGCAATTTAGCAGCTTTTGCTAATTTTTAATTTTAACCCTACCCTTATCAACTATTTTAACTCCTCCATTTTAACCTTCCATTCTACCCCCAGTTTCATTAATTAGTCCCTGTTCCCTATCTACAACACTGCTTGATTTTTTAGCCAATAAACATGTAAATAAACTGGCCATACTTACTATGCATAAGATTATGTCAACTACATAATCAAACATCAGGACCTCAATTCGTATATAACCCAGCTTGAGTTTCCTTGACAGTTTTACAGCTGGTCCAACTGTTATGTTGAATATTACTGTAGTAATCTCCATTGGAAGTTATTGCCAGTGGGATCATTGCTACCATATGGATCAGATTATATTAATAATTCTTTTGTTTGGAAGCTAGTGGATGTCAAATCAAAAGCTTGTGTTTTATTTTTCATTATTTATTCTAAAAACAAACAGTTTTTCTTATGTAGCACTATGATTTTTTTGCTGTTTCCTTCTGAATAATTGATATTCTGCTATACCTTGATGCCTGGAAAACGATTCAATATCTTGAATATTTAAAGGAGACCTAAAGGTTTAAAATAAAGAAAGAAGTATTCAACAACTTACCTTACATTGAGATGAATTGTTACAGTCACAGGGTGAGAGATTGAAAAATATCAATCGATACTTTTCAATCGATTTTACAGATCGAAACTTTTCTATCTGATTTTTCGATGGAGAAGTAGCCATACTACTAATTTAAAATATAGCTACCTTTCCATTGAAAATTCCAATCGAAAAGTCAAAATAAACTTTCTTGAGCTTTAGGAACTTCACCCTTACTCTGTAAACAGGTGTAATAAGGGAGTAATCCCCAAGTAAAATATAATCTTAAATAACATTAAATCTCACAGTGGTAAAAAGAATACAAGTTTTATTTTTTTGGTTTGAAATCTAAGACAAATATTTATGAAAAGAAGGATATTACTGTAAAAAGTCCAATAAAATAAATTATACAATACATTGACTGTTCCATGGATAATTACAAACCATGCATAATTAAAAACTGAAGAAGAAAGAAAACCCTGCTTCTTTTAGAAATGTATGCTATTATATATAAAGTGTATGTGTATATACAGGGAAATAAACATACATAAATGGATTCCAGCACATCTAATTAAATTATGTATAATTATTACCAGGTGCTACCATGGAGATATAAATACATATATAAACAAAAAAGAAAAAGATCTCTCTTTTGGTGCACACACAGTTTTATTGAAAACTCTATACAGACTTAATACTTATTGAAGACTTATTGAAGCCGCATGAGAAAGCCAGCGAGCAGCAGGCGAAACGCGTCCAGCGTCTTTCTTTTGGCACTGTAAGGAGTGTCTCGATGCTCGGTCCCTATCTATGACTGACCTTGATTATGATGGTGAATTTCTCCACCGGGGCATAAATTTACAAGATTATTGACAGCTTACTATGGACTGTGCCTCCTTATTATCATTCGCATCTGGAACAGATTAAGTACCAGCACTGACACTGACCGGTATTTACACTGTAATTGGGGATTATTATAGTGGACTATTTCTTGCTAAACTATTTTCTACTTTTTCCTCTATATTGTATACTATATACCCTGGTCTAACAATCTCTATACCTTCAGTAGCCATTCTTTACCTCTCTTTGAGGTTTTTAACTGTATATACAGGGCATGTGTCTCTATCTTCATAAATAGGTCTATATAGTTCCAGTAGTATATATCATCAGTTAATTGGGCAAGCACTTAAAGAAGGTTTTGAGATACATCTTGTTGGAAGAATTGCTTTAGTTTGCCTAGCCAGCTGGTGGATGTTACTTCAATTTATCAATGACTCCCTGATACACCTTGTGTACATCAAGCTTTTTCAGACAACTTTAATAAAATAAACTGCTAAAAATGTTGCCACCAGATATAGTACCACCTCAGGGACATACTAAATCCCCAATCATTAGGAAAACAAAGCAAGTTGAATTCGTTCATCATCTGTTGCTGGGGATTAGATAATGTTGCAATACTTAATACATAGTATGCTTTACCTCTAATTCCTGATCTATTTGGAAGTTGAAAGGAGCCAATGTTTATTCCAAGATTTAATTGCATGGGGTTTACAATTGCTTTACATAAGGCAAAGTGATGAATGGAAGACAGCCTTTAATACCAGAGATGACCATCATGAACACCTGGTGGTGCCTCAGCAGTCTTCCTGGAATTTTTGATGAGATTTTCAAAGAATAACATTATTCTTTTACAGTATTTTATTTGGATGATATCCTCATCTTGTCATCTTCAGTGCTATATATCTGAAATGTGCAACATTTGTGTTGTATGTTCTCTATAACCAGCATCTCTGTGCACATATGCTCTTGCCATAATCATAAAGTAGTTTCCTTTAGCCAGTATATTTTTCATTCTGGAGATACAATATCTTTATATTGGTGATGGATATGTGGAATGCTTAAGCTCAGTTCCAGGTTGAGAAACTCTGATAGCATTGAACAAAACCTACACATACCTTGCTATTAACGCCATCAGGGTTGTTTCAAAGCATAGTAATTGTGTCTGTCCTATTGACAACAAGGCATCAAACGTGACTGCCCAACTAATTTCTGTGTTCTGAAGCCAAGCCTGCTTACAGGTAACATACATTCTAAAAATATTTACAGGAGCAGAAATGGAAACCAAACCTGGTATTAGAACAGTTTTCACGTGGATACCCTTGAGAGATTCCACAGGCTAAGGGAACTATTAAGTCTACAGGAATCAGTGACTGAATAGAATCTTGCCAAGATAGAGAGGAAAATTACAGAACCACTCCTTAAATTCTCTAATTGATACTGTTTAGTGGAACTTTTCTGTAAGATGAGATGTCCTGTGTGTGTCAACTCTATATGGTATAAGGGATGATATTTGTCTAGATATACTTTACTATTTTCATTTCTTTTTGAAACTGAAGACTTGGGAAGCATAAAAGAAAGGTCTTAAACCCTTCTCTCTTGCTGCCCCTTATCTTTGGAATTCTATACCTCTCTACTTCCTCCAAGAGCAATCCATCAATATCTTCAAATCTAAATTAAAACCTTACCTCTTGGAGCACTAGCTCTGGTTTTCATGTCTATATTAATATTAATGCAATTATATATTCAAAATCTATATTTATTTGGCACCTATAGCCAAATGAACTGTCACTTTATCCTACTGCACTTGTTACCCTCCTATATGTATATGTTTATGTAAGTCTTCCTCCTACTTAGATTGTAAGCTCTATGGGGCAGGGACTTCTATCCTCTTTTTTCAACCTGACTCATAGAGTGATGTATTTTCTTGTTTATATGCTTGTATTTTACTTCATTTGTTCATTGTTCCACACATTACCCTTGTCTGTATTATTACTGGATTGTACAGCACTGCATAATCTTGTGGTGCTTTATAAATAAAAATATACATACATTTATTTACCAAGGGTAGCCTTTAAGCCAGTCACAAACTGTTTGGTATTTAGGCATGCCAGAACAGAATTTTTGACCATTTGTTCAGGAAGATCAGTATAAAGATAACGGAACTCTTCCCTATGACTGACTTTTACCCAATAACTGAAATAAACATTAAGGGGGTTATTCACCAAAGTCCAAATTGTTGCGTATAGGTGCGAATTCGCCAGATAAGATGGTCACAATAGGCTGCTACTGTCGCAGTCATGTCTTTATAATGAGAATATTGTCGCAGTCGCCACTTTATTCTGGGAAAATTGTCGCAATCTTAACTATAAAAAATAGTTGCGACTTTACAATGGGGAAATTGTAGCGGATTTACTATGGGAATCCGCTGTTTGCGAATTCGACAGTCGAATTCCTACCTTAGTGAATAACCCCCTAACTATTTTATAACTAAATTTTTAAAACGTTATACGGACACAACCAAAGATCAGACCTCAAAGAGAGCATAGAGCAGCTGCTGTGGCAGTAATTTTCTGTTACAAGCATAGAACTACTCTCTCAGAGTACTCTGTGAGTTGTAGTTTTGTGTAGTTCTACTTTAATAACACTTTTGGCTTTGTGATAAACAAATTTGATAGAGAGCTCAGATAAAATCTCAGCTTGCATGAAGTCTTTTTTTAACTTTTCCTCTTTAAAAATAAAAGGAACTAGTGCAGTTGATGCACTCTGGTGCTGCAGGGATTTCAGCTCTCTACCATGCAGTTTTCAGAAGTTTGTCATCTAGGGCTTTCACCCATTACATTTCAAGCCAAGGGCATATCTACCTACATTGTTAAAAGTAATCTATTTGCCTTTGAATATGTATTTAATTTTACTTTGAAGCACTGTTGGGATCAAGTCATGATTTCAAAGCTAACATTTTTAAAAGTACTACAAAGGAATTTTTACAGTTACTGTCCATGAAAGCCTTGTTCTCATTACAGTCTTAGGTCCCTTTATATGAACCAATAGTCTGTTTGAAACAGTATGATTGTATGGACTGGTACAGTGCAAATTCCATCCATTTACTTGTCATCTTTGTCAGACCATCACACCAAGCCTGCTGCTGACAGGTTCACTTTACTCCTGTAGAACTGCAAACTCATTACAGGAACCTGAGTTAGTAAGTTTATATTCATTTATTCTGCTATAATGATACATATATTATGATACTACTGAGAGGGCCATAGAAGGGAAAGCAGTAATGATGCTACTTACATGCTCCATGTAATCTGAAATTCTTGTTATCATTACAGATATGCTGCTTTATACATTCATTAACAGCTTTATCTTGCTCAGTAGACTACATATATCTTTTGAAATTAGTAGGCGAACTTGACGTAAAAAAAAATATTGCTATCATTAATGTCCTAAAACTGAGAAATATATTATGATATTACTGAAAGTAACATCCTTGTTCGTAAGAGACCTAAAGTGAGAGTCTCTGACTAAGTTGCAGCTCTGCCTCTAGTCCCAGCTCTGCCTCTGTCTCTTGCTTTTGTCACTATCTCAATGTCTCTTGACACTGTCTCATGTCTTTAGTCTCTGGTCTCTGATCTCTGGTCTCAGTCTTATATCTCTGGTCTGAGAAGTACCTATGTCTTAGTCTCCAGTGCTTTCAGTGCTTCAGTCCTATGTTCAGTAGTTCACCTGTTTTTCTATCCTTAGTGTCTCCATGGTTGCAATATCAGTCCAGTTTTATAGTTCAGCTGTTCCTATACCTTGTGGTTGCGTTCACTCTTCAGGGTTACTTCCACCTGCCATCAGTGTGGGGATTAACTAGAGGACCATGACCTGGGAATCTCCAGTGACACATACCAGACCCCCATGCACAGTTTAAGGGAGAATACCAGGGGCAGTGTAGACTCCTTAGCCAGTATCAACCCCACTGTGCTAAAGAATTGCCATGTTTCATTGCCAAGACACAGTCTAGCCTCACATTTCATTATGCTTTAGACCATTGAAAGGCCGAACATGGTCCGGTTGCACTATAGCACCTCCAGTGATATACCGGCCCTGAGGTACAATGTTCCTGTGACAGAACGTTTGGGGGTTAATATTAAACTTCTTCGATCAGGCAGCATATCTGCTGTTTAAACAAGAACTCTCCTTTCAATAACCAGTTAAATAAGTCTGTTTTCTTCATATAGAGGATATAGTCTTATTTATTTTCTGATGTGCATGAACATACAAAATATTCTCAGTCAGTTTTTAGCCTGTAACATATTAAGGGTCATATCGCACTTAGATTGTAAGCTCTTGTGGGCAGGCGAGTATTTCTACCATGTAATGTTATCTTGTGAGTTCCTCTTCCTATGTACAGGAAGATGTTGGTAATAATAGTATTAATAATTGCAGGAGATATGCTGTCTTTAGAATTTTAATTGTTCATAGAATATTTTTGATCATTGGGGGAATTCACAATACTTCACAGCCCACCTTGTCTTCAGTCTTACATGCTTCTCTATTTGCAGAGAGATTCAAGGGTCACTAATGCTTTACTTTGAATCTTATAGTCTCTCTAGAGGCCAATTAACACTTACTTTGTGGAGACTGACAAATATAATGTAATCTAAGCAATGGAGTCCAAAAGAAATGTTATTTCATATATGCATAATTACAGTATTATTCTATTAAATTTGGATTCTAAGAGAATATAAGGGACACATTGCTAAATGCAATATGCTCATCCATATGTTTTGACACTTTTTTTAAAAACATCTTTTCCATCTGGTTCTGGGAAATGTGCGGGACTTTAATGATCTTTTCCAGGGTTATTAAACCAACAGCTGTTGCCATTAATGGAGGACACTCTTTACTGCAGAGAACAAATGCTGATAATAAATCCACTATTGCCACATTGTATATCTTTTTAATTACTTCACCGTTAACAGTAGGACATTGATAGTGGATACAGCAAATCCGTAGTTGGGGGGGGGGGGGGGGCATAATTAAAACATTTGTTTTATTATACTAATAAATTGTGAATAGGAAAAAGTGCTGATAATATCTAATATTTCTAATAAGACAGTCTTTTTTTTTTTTCTGCTTAACCTCTGCTGACATCTCAATACTTTCTGCAGAATACTTTGCAGAATAATGCATTTTGATAAATTTTAATGAAGCCAATAAATAGAAGAAATAAACGAAGGGGTGAATCTCTTCATTTGCTTTAACACAAACTTCTTAAGACTTCTCTTGCATAAATAAAAGCGATGGTATATTTTTTTATATTCGGTTTGTTTTTATTGCCCGGAGCCTGCTATCATTCATTCTAATGAACATTGTAAATGTATGCTCCGATAGACTTTCTATCTAATTATACATTGCCCACTCCCACTGAACTGGCTTTTATGATACCATGTAATGACTTTCAGTTACTTCTGCATTATGATTTTCCTTACAAATCCCATAAAAATATGTACCGACCACAATAACAATAATCCTTGGTCTGGTGCATTTCATAATGTGAGGTAATTGTATTTTGTTTATTGGTGTCGTTTTGGAATTGGACAAGAACTTTTTAACCTCGGTCATTTTATTTGTCACGGAGAACAAAATTGACTACAGTTTGTGACCAAAGTAGTCTCCCCCAGTGAACGTTGATGATCATTTTTGTCTAATTTATAATAGAAGTGTTGGGGGGGCTGCTCGAAAGAACACACAAATAAAACAGGAGTGTTTCAGTGGATCCATATGAGGGGATATATATATATATATATACATATATCTGGATATAGATATATGTGTTGGATTCATATGAGGGGATATATATATATATATATATATATATCTGGATATAGATATATGTGTTGGATTCATATGAGGGGATATATATATATATATATATCTGGATATAGATATATGTGTTGATCCATATGAGGGGATATATCTGGGTATAGATATATGTGTTGATCCATATGAGGGGATATATCTGGGTATAGATATATGTGTTGGATTCATATGAGGGGATATATATATATATATATATATATATCTGGATATAGATATATGTGTTGGATTCATATGAGGGGATATATATATATATATATATCTGGATATAGATATATGTGTTGATCCATATGAGGGGATATATCTGGGTATATATACTGTATATATATATATATATATATATATATATATATATATATAGTGATCCATATGAAGGTAGGTTTTCCCTCATAATGTTGATGCTTTTCACCTGCAGTGATAAACTAATTGAGTGATCTCCAAAAAAATGGAAGTATATAGTCCTTCTTTCATGTACAGTTACTTATTCCATAGCATACTAGTAATTATGTTCTACCAGCTGTAAATCAGCAGAGAATATAAAGGAGTAACCCAGGACTCTTAGAACATGAGATGGTTGTCAAAATTCTGATGGACGTATTCATGAAAATCCGACCAGTCGCATAAAGGTCATAATCTGGGTTCATTCTCCAGAGCGAAAGTAGCAAATTCAGCAAAGTAAATCTGTTGAATTCACCAGTTTTACTTTGCCAGATCAAAATGGTGAATTAGGGGGTTGATGGTAGAGCTCCTACTTTCTGACTCACTATGCCACACTGAGCAATGAACTGCTGGGCTACATCCTGAAAGTTCCCATGCATGTCGTCACTGATGTAGTTTCAGTTAGTGATCTGTGGACAGCTGCTGCGGCTTTGATATCGAAAGCACATGCGGTAAAACGGTTTCATAATTTTCCTTTCTCTGAATTCCCAGCAACCCCAGGAAAAAAAAGAGATGTATGAAAAAATAATATCCGAAACCTCCATCTACATTGCAGTTACAGGGAGAATGATCTGTAAGTTGTCTAATTAATACTTGTACTTTTGTAAAGCTCACATATAAAATAATAGCCTTATATTTGCCAGGAAACTTATGTAGTGTTTATAATTGATATAGACATATTCGGACCACTAAAATTAGAATGCTGAATACATTTTTTGGTTGAGATAATAATATGTGTAATAAGGATTTTAGTCTTATTTTCAGTAATGAGCTAGTTAGCACCTGTAAGTTATGAGCATACCAGCAGGCAATTATCACAAGGTGCATATGTGGATATAGAGCATTACTGTTTAATGAGGCATTTCTACAGAACAAATAGAGCAGATTTGAATACAGCATCTGGCACAGCCAGCCACACCCCATTTGCCATTGAAATAAATAGTATGGTGTGTGCTCTGCATGCGCCATCTGCTTCCTTTGACTGTATGTTTTTAGGATGGCAGAATTTTAATTTCTCATTTCTGTTTTGTTCTGTTAACATTGCACTGTTTAAAACTAAAAGTTATCTGGACAACACCACCCACAGACTATAAATGGGTTGCGCACATGTAAAAATATACCTACTGGCAGCTTGTCTGGTTAAACTGATTGTTAGCCCAATTAAAAAAAGAAATATTTTAATTAGAAGATAGAAACAGATAGATAGACAGACAGACAGATAGACAGACAGACAGATAGATGTAGGAAAGAAGGATTTTGATTTTTGGAGCATTTGGCCAACTGCACCTAAATGGGAGGGGTGCAGCTTTATTGAGGGAAAGCGTAGCTAAAAGAGAAGAGGAGTATTTAAACTATGGATGGTGGGAGGGAAACCACACATGTACAGGGCAAGATAGGGTTAGTGATAAGGTTAATGAATGAAGGGTTAGAATAGTTGATAAGGGTAGGGTTAAAATTATAAATAAGAAAAAGCTGCTAAATTGTATGTTAAATAATAAACACCTATCAAATAAAATAGCTGAACAAAAATTATTAATATTTAACAAACATTATTATGATATAGTGTGAATAATGGAAGCTTAGCTTAAGAATAGCTATGGCTGGACAGTAGACCTAGAGGGATGCACATTTTGCACAAGTGACCAGAAATACCAGAAATGGGAAGGAGTTTGCTTCTATGTTAAATAAATCTGGAAAGGGGGAAGGGAAGAAAATGCACCCGTACACTTATAATGAATTGACCAAACCTAAGAATAGGAGATAGTATTATAAAATGTAACCTTTATTGATTATATTAAAACCAAAAACCAATTATTAAAGTAATTTGAAATGAACC
The DNA here is from genome assembly GCA_019650415.1 of Pipa parva. Lineage (NCBI taxonomy): Eukaryota > Metazoa > Chordata > Amphibia > Anura > Pipidae > Pipa > Pipa parva. The sequence continues at coordinate 13,272 of WMED01004761.1, forward strand.
ACAATAATTGTGGAAAAGGAATATAGTAAGTAGAGGGAGCTTATTCCTGTGGCTCCCATAAGTCAAATACCGACACGCGTTTCACTCCTACTAGGGAGCTTTATGAAGGTAAGTGATATTGACTATACTCATTTAAAAGAACGATATAGATGGTGTAGCTCTGGAGAATCTTTCTGGCATCATAATTGCCAGTTATTGGGAGTGAATCACTGAGTGAAAAAGGTAACCCTGATAGTGTATTATTTGCAAGATATCACATAATTCATGTGCCTATTAACACTTTATTATCAGGTACATAGATTTAGGGGTAGGGTCCCCAATATCCTAAGTACAAGAGGTGACTTAAAGTATAAGCAGGTATAAGGGGCAATAAGAGGATAAAATAGCCCTGAATTGGTACATCTCCAATTGGTATTTTAGAGGGTCTGTTATTATATGCGGCTGGGAGAGGAAGGGAGATGAGAACGTGGAACTGAAGGGAAAATGGAAGGGGGATTCACTTCCAATAACTGGCAATTAGGAGATGAGGACTAGATGAGGAGAAAGCAAATGTATTAAACAAGTTTTTCTCCACAGAGGCAAATGAAATGTCAGGTGAAATGAAGAGAAATAAAGTAAATGTTCCCTTAAATGTTGCCTGTATAACCCAGGATGAAGCACTGCGCCATCTTAACATGATTAAAATAGATAAATCATCCAGTCCAGCTGAATCCTCCCTGAGACTGGATTGCTGGGATCCCGTGATGAGAGACAGCCTCATCTGTGGAACCTGCAAGTGTCCTTAATGCTGGAAATGTTCAGCTCCTGTCCAGGTTGGGGGTAACTATGAAGTTGTAACATGTACTGTATGAAACTCTGAGAAACAAGCTGCATGAAATTTCATTTTTCTGCTAGATCTTTGAGAAGGGTGCGTTTGGCATTGGCGTTAATAAACAGATTGGGGAAATTTCTAAAAATTGAAAAGGTTTTTTTGTACACCTAACACTGGAGAAACAGTGCTTTTTATTTTTTGTATTATGCTGCTGGTATTGCCTGTTTAAACAAATCTCTTATTGCAATGTCAAAAGTGATGCTTATATAATGCATTTTTTTACATCAAAAAGTTGTTTTAAATCCTATAAAAATCAAGGTGAAAGCTTAATAAATTTATTAACATCCACGTTTTAAAGGAGAACTAAAGGTAAAAAAGAAGAAAGACTTATTAGAAACCTTACCTCATATAGAGGTGTAACGCTACAGTCACAGCATGAGCTGTGCTGTAATTAGCCAGCACCCAATGCTTCTTCACAGCGCTGGCTGACTGAGAGGCCAGCACAAAGCTCCTCCCGACTTGTTTCACCGGCTTCACACATCATCATTACGGGGAGCGTTCTCATTGGCCCTAGCAATGAACATGATGATGTTTTAACCATTTATCACCACCGGTGAAACAAGTCGGGAGGAGCTTTGCGATGGCTTCTCAGTCAGCCAGTGCTGATGAACAAGCATCGGGTTCCAGCTAATTACAGCACAGCTCATGCTGTGACTGTAGCGTTACACCTCTATATGTGGTAAGGTTTCTAATAAGTCTTTCTTCTTTTTTACCTTTAGTTCTCCTTTAATAATCATTTGAATATTTTTTTTTTTTAACAAATCATATGGTTTGACCAATGTACCAGTTAAAAACCCCAACATTATTATACATACATTTTCCCTTACATGAGAAATACAAATTCACAGGAGCATGGTTATTATATATAAATGCTAACTTATCTTTTATGTAACAAATTTTGACCAGCATTAACATAACAATAGAAGGTTACATCCAATTCCGTAGTTGAACTTCCTGGAAAGCGTATTTTTAACATAAAAATCCAATATTCTGTTTTCTTCTTCTATCAGTTATTATGCACAACCTGTTTCCTTTTCATCTTTTCAGTTACTTGTACTAAACAAAAATTGATATGCAGTATTATTAAATGCTAAAATATGATTTCCCCACAGGAGATTCCAGATCAACATTCCTAATACAACATAGTTGTTCCCCAATCCAAGGCATGTGCCATTCTGTCAAAACACAGCATACTGTCTTTCATGTAGTTTTAAATTACTCTTTTTTTTTAGTTATACAGTTATAAGCGGTTTTTATCAGTGGATTGTGTTGGGACCAATTGTATTTATTTATTTTTATTATTGACTTAGGGCACTGATAGTTTAAATATTTGAAAATGGCAGAACACTGAATAGATTTTATACATAATATATCAATGAAACATGGAATTTTCTAATGGAAAAAGCTGTTTCATATAATATTCTCTATGACAGGTCATTAGAACTTCTTTATATCTACAATATCTGATTTACAGTTAAGGAGTTTATTGGCACAGAATGGGTGGCACCTTAGGCCACACCCACTAGCTGGCCACACCCAATTGCATAAGTAATCACAGACTAAATTATGCAGTGAACTGAAGTATTATGTGACTCATTATTTCATGAGAAATTAATTATAAATGTCAAGTTCAGCATATGAATACTAAAAATACTTTTTCGTGAGAATCCTATGCATGTTTAATAATGTTGCTGTATTGGTTCCCAGAACATGACACCTGACTAAGAAATTTGCGTTATGTTACCACTGACTTTTCTTCCTTCCATCTTTAGACTATGCATTCTATCAATATTGATATCAATTGTATTTGTATGATGTCTTTGAAAAATACATGCAAGATTATACATTTCTGATTTATAAAAGTAAATAGGATTTATGCTAAAACTGGAACCAGGTTACAGATGTTGCTGATAAAGAAGAAGCTTGGTGCCATTGTGGGCAAATATGGTAAGCTGTGCCAAACAGTCTAAATCCTCTGCTGCTAGATTGATCTATATATTTGATTGTATTTAAAGGGGGATATATGAAATATATATAATCAATACAGTCGAGAAAGGGAAGTGGGTTCTGTTTTCTTTTAAATTTACTTAAATAAGCAGTACAATTATAAAAGGATATCTATACATATCAAGGGTAAGCCTTATTCACTTATGATCCTGCAGGTGTATGCCCCAACCACCAATGCAAAAGAAGACATCAAACAATTTTATGTAGACCTCCAACAGGCATTCGATCAAGCACCTGCCAAGGACATCGTCTTTATTGCTGGGAATTTCAGTGATAAAGTAGGCAAATTACATTAGGAGAACAAAATGAAACTGGTGAACTTTTGGTACAACATTGTCAAGAAAATCAATTACTGATCATGAACACATGGTTTGAACAGCCAAAATGCCACTTATACACATGCACATTTCCTAACAGACAGCATAGAAACCAAATTGATTACTTCCTTTGTCAACAATGTTGGAAGAGCTCAGTACAAGCAGTCAAAGCGTAACCAGGTGCTGATTGTGGTTCCAACCATCAACTACTTGTTGCAAATGTCAAACTCCGTATCAACACCATCAAAAGGCCACCTGCAACACAACATTTTGACACTAGAAACATCCCAGCACAATACACAGTTGAGGTAAAAAATAAATTTGAGCCATTCAAAATGACAGAAAAAGTCCCAGACAAATTATGGGAAAAAATGAGATTGATCATAATGAACGTAGCAAAACAATTCATCCCATACAAAAACACAGCAAAAATATGCGACAATCAAAATTGCCAATAAAAGAAGAGCAGCAAAAGCCACTGGCAACAGCAATAAATTCAGATTGCTAAATGCGGAATTTCAAAGAGAAGCGAGATGAAATAAGGAGCATTACAGGACTGAACGGTGCAAAAAAATTGGAAGATGTAAGCAAACAAGGTCACACCTGTGAACTCTTTGCCCATGTGAAACAGTCAAGAGCACCATTCTCAACCTGTAAAGCAGCAGCAATCAAAGATCGGAATGGCAAATTACTATAGAGTGAAGACCAAAATAAACAAAGGTGGCAAGAATACGCAGCAGAACTTTATGAAAATAAGTGATCAAGTCAATACGTTTAAAAGAGAGACCCAATTCAGGTAGAACCAGATATTCTGGAGGAAGAAGTATCCTGGGCTCTGAAACAACTACCAAATAGGAAAGCCCCTGACATCAGCTGCATACTGGTTGAATTACTCAAGCTCATGCCCATCACAATGCTTACAGAGCTCTGGCAGAAATGGAAAACCAAATCATGGCCATGAGATTGGACAAGATCAGTCTTTGTTCTGCTTTAAAAAAAAAAGGGTGATATTCAAGAATGCTGTGACCATCACACTCATATCACATGCAGGCAAAATCATGCTAAAAATTATTCAAAAATGCATGGCATCGGTTATCCAGAGAGTTCCTCGATGTCCAAGTAGGATTTCGAAGATGTTGTGTAACCAAAGATCAAATTACAAACCTGCAGTGGATCATAGAGAAGATGCATGAATATCAAAAGAATGTATATATTTACTTCATTGACTACAGCAAAGCATTTGATTGCATTGAACATGACAAGCTATGGGAATGTCTGAAGCAGATGGACATTGGACATCACAGAGCATCTGGAAGAACTGATAAGATCATTCTATGTTAATCAAGGAGCCACAACCAGGACAGCATTTGGCAACAAGGACTGGTTTAAGATCCAGAAAAGTGTTCAAGAAGGATGCACTCTGTCACCGGACCTATTCAATCTGTATGCCGAAACGATCATGAGACAATGCCATCTGGAGTTTTCACCAGAGTGAAAACCGGTGGTAGAAACAACCTCTGATATGCTGATGACACTACTTTTCTTACGGAAAGTGAAAAGGACCTGGAATATTTGGTTGAAAGAGTGAAAGAAGACAGTGAGCGCATGGGCCTGTACCTCAACATCAAGAAAACAAAGGTAACAATGACAGCAAGCGATGGTACAATCCACTTAACAATTGACAATTTAAAAAATTTAATCAGTCAAAGATTGCCTCTTCCTCAGATCCAAGATCAACCACAGTGGCGAATCAGGGGCAGAAATCAGAAGAAGAATCACATTTGGCCACAGAGCAATGCAAGGAATGGCAAATATGTGGAAGCGCAAAGATATTAGCATTGAAACAATGATTCGAATGGTCAATGCAATCATTTTTCCCAATCTCCACATATGCATGCAAAAGCTGGACACTCAAGAAGGCAGACAGAAAAAAGATCGACAACTTCAAACTATGTTCTTGGAGACGAATGATGCACATACCATGGACATTAATGTTCACAAACAAGACGATCCTAGAACGTGTCAAACCAAAAAATATCGCTACAGGGTAAAATCACCAAGCAACGGCTCTCATACTTTAGACACATCATGCGAGCTAATTCTCAAGAAACAACATTAATGCTCAGCATAGTCAGTGGGACAAGAAGATGTCAAAGAACACACTGGATAGACACAATCAAGGCTGACACAAATATGCCCATGAAAGAACTGAAAAAAGCAATCAAAGATAGGAAAGCGTGGAGAACGATGATCCATAAAATGACAGAAAGTCAGCCTCAACTGAACGAATAAATCATCATCATAAAAGGAATATTATTAATAATTCATATAGATGCATCAAAGAAGAAATATTGAAGAACCAGTAACACCAGAATAAGATATTCCTTTACAATAAAAATGTCATCTTAGAAGTTGTGATTTTTTTTTTCTTATTAATTGGATTGTGTTGTTTCTCTTTTCTTTGCTGGTTACTGGTAATTTGGGCTATATGTATGTATATATATATATATATATATATATATATATATATATATATATATATATATATATGTATCAGATTACAACCTCCTACTAATTAAATGTACTGTTTAATAGAAATTTAGCTGGGCTGATGGAACACATTGCAGATTTAAGAATTAAGATAACGCAAGATAGTATAATTGTTTTACATGCAGCCCTTTTGAAAACCTTTAGTAATCAGAATATGTTGATGCATTGAGCTTAAATGAGAAAATCATATTTAAAGTATGACACAATCAGATCTACTACTCCTGTATGTTATAGGAGTGAAATATAAGCAGGTATTTCAACTCTGTTTAAAACTTGCCTGTCTATATTTGGTTTAATAACAATACAAAAATACTACTTTCTGATTTCATAACACTGTGTTTTGCGCATAAAACTACACACCAAGCAATTCTGAAAGAACATTTGATAGTAAACAGTATATTGGAAGCATTAGTGTTTTCAGAATGTTCTTACAGTAAGGATACAAAGTAGCGCAGTGGCAGTTAAGTGCCTACATTTAAATGATGATGACTGAACTAATCGCATCTCAGTGTTCGGATGCCACTCAGGAAAACTACTGACAATAATGATCCTGAATCCTGAAAGCTAAATGTTTATTGTGGCTTTAAGAGTAATTTAAACATGTACATGCTATTCCTGGCAATCTAAAGCGAAGAATGTTTTTTTTTTCCCCTTTCCATTATATATATGTTTCATGCTAATGCTCTGCCTAAGGGTTGTCCCTATGGGGGTGATTAACTTCCTTCTCTAGATTTCTGCAATAAAACAATTTCTAGGTGCTTGCATGGAAATAACAGAGCTAATCAGTGTCAGCACTGTAACAAACGTAACAACTTGGAAAGTTGAACCATACACTTCAACTTTTCACATTTATAAATGTTCTCCTGTTGGTTATGTATTACTTTTAGTAGTTAACAACATTTTGTGCATCTTCTTGAACTAACCCAACTCTAGCATTGCACTTATTGCATAAGGGTTTTGCAGTTAACTTTGCCTCTAGTTACTGACTCTAATTGGAGGTGCAAACAGGTGTGTAACATTCTGGATGCAGAAGTTAATATTAGAGAAAGATGTCATTGGAAATTTTTGTTATTCTTACTGCTAAGTCACTCCTACTTTCTATCTCCTGCCCAAAATTCATAAAAATTCTACAAAACCACCTGGTAGACCGATAATAGCGGGCATTAATTCACTGATTAGTCCCGCTTGTGAATTTGTGGATGAGGCTCTGAAACCGCATGTGACAAGTTTGCCCTCATATGTACAAGATACTAGTGATTTTCTCAAAAAGATCAGAGAT
>WMED01004762.1:0-20294 GCA_019650415.1 Pipa parva
TAAAATTCTAGCAGCACTATTTTGGACATATTGTAATGCCTGGATGTCCTTGCTAGAAATACCATAGCTAGATAGATAGCTAGCTATTAGGCAACTTTGAGGATTTCTTTTTACATTTTTTTTTATATAATTTTTTATTTGGTTTTAAACATAAAATATAACATACATTAAACATTAAACTTGTTGAATTGGTACACATATTCATGACTTATGTGTTATATAGGTGGGCCAGGATCTCCCGAGCATTTGCAATTAATTATTCTTAATTAAATTAGTTGAATCTGTTTTTGGGAGGCCAATATTCCCAACGTTTTTTTAATTTTCTTTGAATCTCCTGTTGTTCTTGCTATTATAAGTTCCAGTTTCTATATATTTGATATATTGATGGTATTTGCGTTGTTTTTCATTGATGGGCTATGTTTAGTTTTGATATCAATCTGGATGAAACAGTTATGAAAGAAATAAACATCTCCTTCAAATTAATATCACAGTCCTACACACTATGAAATCTCACTGAAAATACAATGTATGTGGCACTACACACCTGACAAATTACAAAAAAATGTATAAACTTCCAAACGTAACTTGCTGGCGATGCCAAGAAAATCAAGTGGATTACACACACATATCTGGTGGACCTGTAAATGAATTAGACCTCTCTGGGATCAAGTATTTCAACTTATCTCCCAAGTAGCTGAACAAATAATACAGCCGGAAATTCATGGAGCATTACTAAACATAATACCCAAAGAAATAAACAAGAAACCAAAAAAGAATATGCCCTCTTTTTACATTTTTAAGCAGAATATGATGTTCAGTGCTGTTTGAGCAATTCGTTCTTTTCTCATCAAAAAAAGGAAGCAGAAATAGTGCATTTTGGGTAAAGATATACAAAGCACAAACAATGCCTGCAAGTATGAAAGATGCAATAGCTCATTAGAAAATAAACAAACTTCTTGATAAAATCACTTTTAAAACATGCTAAACACACACAATATATATAGTATATATATTCATATTAAAAATGTGTTATTCATCCTCAAGAACACAGTGTATAGTGTGGATTAATATTACAAACATTTGATGGATTATCTTTCTATGTGTTTATTGAGCATAGCTTGTCTTTAAGATCTATACACATAGGAACTAGGATAATAGTCTGCACTGACAATGCAAATCATGGAAGCACACAACCGAAAGATTATTTGCATGTAAACAAATAAGGGAAAAAGTCACTTTGGACACATCACAAGCTGGGAAAAATGACCTTTTTTTCTCCACCTCTGCACCAAACAATATGAACACTTTCTATTCACAGTTTGTTAACTGATGTTTGTGGGAAAGACTGGAGGCAGACTGACACTTGGTAGCCTGAGTGGCTGAAGATTCTGTTACAGCGACAACATGGAAACAGGTTAGTGACATAAATAGAACTGGGTCTGGATTTTAGATTTATTAAGAATTTACTTCATTTTTTTTTGGGTGGTTACTTGAAATGATAATACATGCAAAGTGCATTTGGCCAAAAATATATATTTTTTAACATTGGGCCTATACTACAACATATTTTTTTTATAATACTATAATTTCTCATTATAACACAAACAACTATTTCCCACTCACCAGCTTGGTAAAGGGTGCAAGTTCCCGCTCAAATAATCAGTATTATTCTGGCTTCTTCTTATTATTATAATTATTATTCTGGATTACATTGCCATTATTATTGAATGACAGTCACAACCAAGGAAAGGGTTTGGAGAAATCAAATTTTGCATTTTTGTTTGACAAGACTTTTTTTTATCTGGTGCTAAAAACATGTGCAATTCTGATATTAAGTTTTATTGCATAAGCGCAAACTTTTAGTTGCCCCATGGGGCTTATTCATCAGTTAGAATTTGACTGTCAAAGTAAACTCACGTCACTCTGGGTTACTATTTTCCTATAGTCACAAATCCTCAACTTATTCACTATTAAAAATAATCGAACAAGTTTTCTCCTGGTATCTTTATTTCTAAAGGTCATTTCAACCTATTCGCCGCAATTCCATCCATTTTGCTGCTTTTCACCAGGTTATCTCTGTTTTTTTTTCCTTTTTGGTATATTTCCAGTTTCCCTCAGTTTCTGTAGTGCTGAATAATATTGTTATAGATAAATATTGAAGCTTTAATACCACCACACTTTACATTACTATTAGTAGAGTTGCTCTTCCATTGATATCGCTGATCTTTTCGATGGAGACTTAAAAAAACTGTTCTAAACCATCTCCATAGGGGATAATTGGTTTTCATCACCGTCAACCAGGTGAATACTTTTCAGCGATAAATAAAGTCAGAGGGATATTAATAAATATCCGTACTGGTGATATCGATATTTTCAACCTAATTAAAGGTATATCAATATAGCAGGAGAAAACCTTTTTTGATGTTTATAACTCTCCCGACGTACAGTCTAATGTTTATTTTTCTGGAAAATATTATCTGGTTTATGTGTTATATGATTATTATTTTATTTTTATAGAAAAATGTACTGAATATCCCAACCTTATACAGTATCACCATAGCCACTCAGTTTAAAATATTATTTATCTGCAGTAAATAACAAATGCAGTAACAAATATGTAAACTGAATTTAAGACTTTCATATATGGTGAAATTTAATAAACTCGAGTTTATTCCCACGAGATCACGGAAGTTTCTCATGGTAAATATCACAAGATTTTTTTCGACCGATATTTGGAAAAAAAAAAAGGCCACTCAACCGTAGTGCAAAGGGTATACACCATTTATTGCAGAGCACCAAACACCTGTGTTTGACACTGCAGTAAATCGGTGTATTATACCCTTTGCAGTACAGTTGAGAGGTCTGGTTTTTTCTTCTTTTTTTTTACACACTTTTGTCTTGTTTTTTTTCTGATGCCCAAACCAGACCTGCTCCTGCATAATAGCATTCCTGAATGTGCTTGAGCCATTTTGTTTTTTGGTGCAACTGAATGATATAAAACAGAATTGTTGTACAACGGAAACCTTCATCTTAATTCCAGAAGGTTTGTCTTAAATACAAAAAAAACTTGGAAGGAATGCTCTGCTCCTTTAAGATAAAAAGTGCATTTAGGGCAAAATTTATTAAAGTCGAAAAGAATGTTTCAACCTTTCAATTGAAAAATTTGATTAAAAAAATTAGAAAACCATCTAAAGGTAGCAATTGAATTTTCAATATCGCGATATCAAATTTTACTGTCAAAATTATCAGTGCTCCATAGAGAAAACAGATTTAAAGGTTTAATCAAATTTTCGACATCGCGAAATCGAAAATTTGATATCACGGTATCAGAAAAAAAAATCAATATCAAATTTTCGATATTGAGGTAAACACATTTTATCTTTGTATAAATTCATATTCAATATCGTAATATCACGTTGAAATTATCGATATCACGATATCAAATATAGCAATATATTCGACTTTATTAAATTTCGCCTGTTGAATAAAATGTATGCAAAGAATGGGTGGTAACTAGGTAAAAGGTTACACTCATAGTGGGCGAAATTGATTAAAGGCAAATTCGGCGATGCGATCGATCGAAATTAAATTTCGATCGATCGATCGAAGCAAATTCTGATCGATCAAATGCAAATTTCAATCGATCTGTAAAATTTTTTGATCGAAGTGTCGAAATTGCCGATTTCGACTTTTGTAGCTGTAGGAAATTAAAAAGAACTCACAGAAGAATATTTTATCATAGCATGTTTTATCTTTCCTAGATAATACTAATAAATAAGAATTCTTTTTTTTTCCATACTTTTATTTATTTATTTTTTTCATCCTCACATTCAGATGAAATATTGCTTTAAATCTATAATAAATATTTTGATGTTACTATTTAGTAATATCTTTTTAGTTGTATTACTATATCTTTAGTTCAGAACGTACCAGTAACTCAAAATACAGTAATTTGAAGGGGAACTATAGTCAGATTACATCTTTACATATGCAGTACTATGCCTTAGTGAGAAGTGTTTCTCTCCAGTAGTTGTTTCATGTGACGCAAAATGATTGAGTAGGCAGTACTGATAAACTCCTGCACCAGGAAATGTGTGTGATGTGTACTGGCCAGTTTTCCATGAAAAGGAACCCTACTTATTACTTAGCACATGAGCACAAGTTATTTTTCCCTCTTTAATCTCCTGCATTCCAACTTAATTTATATGTCCAAAAGGTCAGCACACAGCTTAACCAATAGCAATCAGGCAGCTTTTTTCTTCTCATGAGTCATGTTGCCTGACTTGCAGAGCAAAAGATGAGGGGGAACGGGGGGGAGGAAAATGGCAGCTCTCATGAAAACTAATTAAGGGAAAAAAACTGTAAGTATTATTCTTTCCCTAAAAAATTTTTTAAATATTTGTGTCATCAATTGGCTTAGTATAAAGGAGTTTTATATGTACAGATAGTCCTTGACATTGATCCATTCTTACACGGCGTCATAAACCGAATTTCGATGTAAGTCGGACCATACATTTATATACAGTACTGTACCATAATAACAGTACTGTACTGCAAACACTTAGCCTAACCGAACACCTATTCTAACACCTATAACTACACCAAACACTGTCGTACTGTATATAGCGTTGTAACCACGAAATGATGTAACTCAAGACCGTTGTAACCCGAGGACTAACTGTATGTGTACAGTTATATCAGCACTATAGTGCCCCTTTAAGTAATATTAATGGGCTAAACCTTTGATTGGTTGTCATCTATAAAGGAGAAATTCAAATGTTTGCTAACTATTACTGCATTTTAACATTTTCATTGCATGCATTAGGTGTGATTTTTGCCCATAATTCATCACAAAAACTCTTCAAATTCTGAAGGTTCTGTGGGCTCCTTCTATGAACTCTGAGCTTTTCGTTCCTTTTATAGATTTGTTATTGGAATCAGGTCAGGTGATTGGCTGGGCCATTTTAGCAGCTTTATTTTCTTTCTCTGAAACCAATTGAGAGTTTCCTTGGCTGCATGCTTGGGATCATTGTCTTGCTGAAATATCCAACCTCATTTTATCTTTGTCATCCTGGTAGACGGCAGCAGATTTTTATCAAGAATGTCTCATTACAGGAGTCAGCAAACTTTGAAGAGGAGAGAGCCATTTTGCTCCCTCCTCCACGAGTGAAAAATTTTTTTGAGCTGCAAAGAGCAAGGAGCACACACTCCCGATCAGATGACCTGCCAACGTCCAATCAGCATTGGAGTTCATAGGCAGGGCTAGTGAGATGCACTCCAGGCTACAACAAGACAGATGAAGTGCCACATGTGGCTCAGGAGCTTCACTTTGCTGACCCCTGTCTCAGTATATTTGTCAGTGCTGTATGCTGAAAAACAGCCCCACACCATGATGTTCCCACCTCCACTTCAATGTTGGTATGTTGTTTTAGAGGTAATATGTAGTGCCTTTTGGCCTTCAAACATGGTGTATATTATGGCATCCAGAGAGTTCAATTTTGGTCTCATCTGACCTGACTATATTCCCCAGTATTTCATAGTTTTTTTCTAAATATTGTAGCGCAAACTTTAAACGTGTTGAATATGTTTTTTAGTTCAGTAATGGAGTCTTGCATGGTGAGTGTGCATAAAGGCCGTGGAGGTTGAGTGAATTACTTATTGTTTTCTTTGATACAACTGAACCTGATGACTCCAGGTCTTTCTGTAACTCTCCATAGATGGTCCTTGGCTCCTGGACAACTCTTCTGATAATTCTTTTCACTCCTCTGTCTGAAAGCTTGTGGGGAACAGAGCTGTTCACCTATTTACATTCGCACCTTCACACCACTCGGCTGCTTAGTCTATAGTAGAAGTACCTGTGCATGTGCATGCAAAATTATGAGAAGATGCCCAAATTGGTCGGGTATTTGTTACTTCCCAGACTTTGATCACTAATCAAACATGGGGAATTGAACAATAGATGCGAATTCACAGTTGTATGTGACTATTCAGATTTTAGTCAATGAGACTCTTTTTCCCTGTATCATTTATCATTACTATACTTAACTTAATTTATGGACATTTATGGTTGCATTTCTTTGCCTGTGTGGATTGGATGGGTTGTTACCAATATCTGGTGAGAATTCCATATCTATATCACCTTTAGAAATATATTTTCTTAGAAAATTGGTGCTGTGCTCAATACACTACCCACTGTAAATATATTGTAATTATTGTAAATGTTTTATTGTTTCCAAAACTTCCTTGTGTATTATAAAGGATAATATACCTCCTTGTGAATATTATGATGAAATTAATAAAATTTATTAATCTCGGAAAGACCGATCCGGGTCTTTCCGAGTTTATTGACGGAAATCTTGCATTGTTCTCATGAGATTTCTCGAGATCAAGTTTTTCAATCTCTATTTTTTGATGGAAAGGTGGCCATACTTTACATTAGTAGCATGGCCACCTTTCCATTGAAAATTTCAAAAGAAATGTCACAAGAACAATGCGAGATTTCGCCTGGTAAATTTGGAAAGACCCAGAAAGGTCTTTCCAAATTTAATAAACTTCGACCTTAAAAAGTCAGAGTGGAATTCTTTTTTCCTTTTAACTATTTTACAATGGCATTGTAATTAGAAGAAAAAATTATACCTTCTCTTTATGGTAATCTGTTTTCTTCCATGGAATGACAACTGTTTCAAATATTATTATTCAAAGATCTATTCATTTATGAGGACATAATTATAAATTATCAATAATTATTAATAGGAATCTTAATTATAGATCCCTTTTTTATACTGTTTTGCCATAAAACACTCTAGAGGGAGTTATTCACTAAGGTGCAAATTTGACTGTTGAATTCTCAAACAACATATTCCCATAGCAAATCCACAACAATTTCCCCATAATAAAGTCGCAACAATTTTTTAAAGTTAAGATTGAGACAATTTCCCCATAATAGAGTCGCAACTGCAACAATATTTTCATTATAAAGGTGTGAATGCGACAGCAGCAGCCTATTGCAACTGTCTTTATCTGGCATATTCACACCTATATGCAACAATTTGGACTTTAGTGAATAACCCCCATCTGTATTTATTTTTTTTACGCTGTTAAATTATTTTCTTCGGTATATATTATTTACAAATTTCCATATTTTTCAGTTTACAGTTTAAGATTCTTACTGAAACACATTCTCTTTGTCATTTACTTCCTCTTCAGGAGTTTTGGAATCTTGTGCCAGGTATTGGACTGAATAGTTTTAGAATTCAGAGTAACCAATCAGAATCTTACAGGTGTATTGTCTCTAAAAGCTGATGGACACCTGTTTCATTGTACTTTTTTTTTCTCTGAATTCTCAAGTCTACGGCACTGAGTTGAAATTCCAGACTAATCAGCTGAAAAGGAAATTGTTGAGAGAATAGATCCTTCTGTAAAAAATGGCGATTAATTCAAAACCATCCAAAATAAGTAACTATTATTTATAAGAGAAGAAGAGATTGGGATCATAGAAGAAATCAGAGTCACCTCTGGAGCCTAATAGTGTGATTGGTATGTACCTCCCGATACCTAATCACTCCTAGACATAAACATTGTATACATTTCTATGAACAATATTTTCTATATTTCTTGTCTGCTATGAGGGGAGGGGGTTGGACAACATGAGGAAGAGAGAATAAAAGGGGGTGGGAAATTGGGTATGGTGGAGGAGGGACATTGGAGATGAACTATATTTGTAAACAAGTTTTCTTTTCTTTGTCAAGTGTGGGTTAAAGCATTTTTACTCTAGTGGATTTATCGGTAAGGAGCCATAGGTTGAAGTTTATTATTGAAGACCATTTGCTACGGTATGCTAATGCAGATGCCTTTTTGTATTTGGTGAAGGTATCCATTTCCATGACTACCTGATGAATGATTGGGAGGGACTTTATTGGTTTTCCAGTGCCAAGTATAAGAATTCTTCCTGCTATCAGTAAATGTTGTAAAGTCACAATCAGCGGTTCGCTTTATGCTGAGTAATATATACCAAATAAAATAAGTTGTCGTGTCAGCTGTAAATGGATTGTTGCTATTTTATGAAATAGGATTAATATACTTCGTTCCAAAAACATTTAACCTGAGGACAATCAAAAAGTTCCAAAGTGCCTAATCCTCTACAGCAGGGGTTGGCAACCATTTGGGCTGAGAGGAGCCATATACATGCAGCTTTCTTAGCCCTTTTGAATCCAGTGCTGCTAACATCAAATAGGTGACGTCAGCTGCTCTGGATTGGCTAGCAATCCAGAAGTGCGGTGACATCAGCGGCTCTGGATTGGCTAGCAACCCGAAAGCTGGTGACATCAGCGGCTTCAGATTGGCTAGCAACCCGGAAGCGCTGAGAGAGCTTTGTCTCTCTACAGCTCTTGCTGGCGATCATCAGGAAGACTGTAACAAGCAGAGCTTGCATGTGAGTACTGCTCATTACAGTCAAAGAGCCATCTAAAGAGCCACATCTGGCTCAAGAGCCATAGGTTGATGACCCCTGATCTACAGTTTCACCAACACATTAGGGAGGTAGTGTAAGAAATTTTGTTTAGTCTTGTGCATGTGAAGTACCAATGTTATAACATTTTAGTGTATGTTTCAATATGGTTATAACATTTGGTGGATTTTGTTAGCCTTCTATACACTTTTTCCCAATCACTTTCCAAGAATGTTAGTGCTAATGTTTTTTTTTCCCATTTATCCATCTGTAGGAAGAGTCTTAGTTTGAGATATTTGAAGAACTGAGATTTGTGTAATGAAAATTCTGCTTCTAATAGTGTAAATGATTTAAGCAGTTTATCTTTTAATTGCTGGTTAACTTGCTTTTTTCCTTTTTGACCCATGTTCCAAAATATGTATAATGAATGTATTGTGTTAAGACTACTATTGGGAAATGCAGGCTAATTCTTAGAGATGGAGTCAATTTTAGTTTTTTCCAAATTAGGAGAAAGCCTCTGGTGAGGAAAAGAGTGTTTACTGGAATGTGGTGTGCTTGGTGTTGTCCCATATCATATAGAATAAGTTTATGTGGCCACTGGCCACATATCTGGGTTTCAATGTCTATCCATTTCTTAACAGACCCTTGATCATGTAGATTTTTTAGCAACTCTAAAGTTATTGCCTGCTGGTACCAAATAATGTTTGGAACTGCCAGACATTGGATTTATTTAGGGTGATAAAGGGTAATGATGGATACTCTCCTAGTTCTGTGTGCCAAGATGATAAAGGGTAATGATGGATACTCTCCTAGTTCTGTGTGCCAAGATGATGTTTGATATGAATGTTTATAATTCTTCTGTGAATTGTTTGGGTAGTAGAATGGGGGATATTTCTCAGGATGTAAAGTATTTTATGGGGAAATAGCATCTTCATAGTTGAAATTCTTCCTAACCAAGAGATGTATGCGAGTTTGCCTGTTGTTTCAGTTTTGTCAAGAGGGAAGAATAGTTGTGTTTAAACAGCATTACTGGATGTCTGGTAAGGTTAATACCTAGAAATTTAATGTATTATTTTCTCCATTCAAAGTGATATCGATCTCTCAATTGCTGGAGTTGAATTTTAATTTTCCCAAGGCATACTGGTAGTGCTTGGGAATTGGTTGTATTGACTTTGTAGTATGATAATTTACCAAAATGTTCTAAGATGTCAAATAGTGAAGGGAGACTTGTGAATGGGTTTGATAGATAAAGCAGTATGTTATCTGCATGTATGGTTTGGTTTGTTTTCTTTATTGAGGACAGTCATACCTTGAATTTCTTTATTTTGTTGGATTTCTTGGGCCAGGGTTTCAATGACTAAGTCAAAGATTAGTGGAGAGAGCGGGCAGGCTTGCCTTGTGCCATTTGAGAGAGAATGAGTGTGAAGTAAGATTGTCTATTGCTGAAGGTTATGATTAAAGTGATGAAACTGCTGGTATGTATTGTGTACCTAAATCTAGTTTGTGGAGAGTGCTAGTGATGTATCTCCAATGGACCCAGTCAAACAGCTTATCCGGTTGATGCCATAGTATATTTTATACAAGTGTTTGTATCTTCATTGTTGTACTTTTGGCTAGTAGATGCCATACAGTGAAAACAGTCCCTACCAGTGACAAGGACACTTTAAATACAGTATAGTAGAAATCTTGCTTGCATTCCTAAGTAATAATATTTCAGTAAATCCTATCTTGTAGGCTATATTATTCAACAAGCCATAGACAACATTTGGGTTATAAAGAATGCATACTCTGCAAGTAAAATACCCCCTAGGGGAAACCATACACTGTCTATTGGAAGTGTAATTTTTTTATTCAAAAAGTATCTATATTATAAGAATGCTTCATTTTATTTGTTTGTACATAAAATATTTGATCATGGATTATTCCACTCAGAAGCTTGAAAAAGAAGTGTTTTGGATGCGCTTATGCTCTATATCAGTATATGAAATGAATAAGTGTATGATTTGTGACAAATTTCACTGCAATCCAGTATAACAATGACAATATATATAAAATGACTTGTATAAACTATAGTGATTACTAAAAAGTCCCAAAAAAATTGTCCTGTTTGTGTATGTCCCAACCAAAAAATCAAAAAATCAAAAAATCAAAAAATCAAAAAAGTTCGAATCAAAACTTGTGTAGATTGTGATGCAGCTCTCTCAGTGAGCGGGATTGCTCCTATCCCACGTAGAAATGTCAAATCAGTGTGAATCTGTGAAGAGAGCGCAAAACAAAATATGCACTATATAGTGCATTACCAATAAACTTGATATGATAGGCCAAATGTACCAACACCTTCGTGACCACAACCGTGTATAGAATATAACCAATTATTGTGTGTTGCCACCTTTAAGTGCAAAACACTTCGTGAGAATTCAATGCTCACCAGATGCAATCAAAATTCAGGCGTATATATATCAACCAACATGACCACCTCACTGTCTCTTGTTGCTCAGCGATCCAATTTGATGATTCATATCACAAAAAAGCAGGAGAGGATAAATCTTTTAAACTTGCATCTTTCCTTTTTATTGGTAATATATGGTAAAAAATATATAAAAAACTTTAAAACAATGATAAAACAATATCCACTGATGTATGCTGCCACAGTCACAGACAACTCATATGCAACCAGATATCCTGTCCCTTGTAATGCATATGCAGGACTAACAGAAATCCATGTTGAAATGACAACTTTTCAATCACAAAAATCGATGTCACAAATAAGCTTGAATGTTCTTAAATGTCCTATAGGTACCTTGTCTGTGTGTGTGGCCAACCTCAACGCGTTTCGCCCCCGCTGTAGTGCGGTATTCACGGCTTCATCAGGAGTAAATGATTCCCACTCAGAAGCTTAACAAAAAGTGGATAGGACTTCACACACTGGATATTGTATCCATTTATTTGACCACCATTGTGATTATTTCTGTGGCTCATTCCACTCAGACTAGTAGGCCTTATTTACTTACATATACCAATGGGCATTTATTATGTGTGAAGGTTGTTATGAAATTCATTTTCCAAATTCAATGATAAATGTAAAATTTTGTTGTGAAAGAGCACTCCAGTGTGCATGCTATCAAGGAAAAATAGCTTGTTATTGCCCTTGTTTTGCACAGCAAGAAATACCATGCTTATACTAATCTCTGAAATCTGTAACTGGCACTTTAATAGATAGTAAATGCTATTATGGATAAAGAATATCCCTTCTTTGAAAATCTGAATTCAAGAAATAGCCCAACTACTGTTCTGTACACATACAGTAGGTTGCTAAGTTTCCATGAGAACTAAATATTGTAAAATATTTAAAATAAAGACTTTAATCAATTAAATAATGTTACCAATTAAGTACCAAGAATGCTAAGTAGAATTCTGTTTAATTTGATCTAACAAATTGTGAAGTTTGGCTCAAAGAGTAAATCAATACTATTGAGTAGATAAGAGTTTTAATAAAAGAGTTGATAAACATTATGGGCAAAATTTAATAAACTTGGAAAAGCCCGATTTTGCTTTTCTAAGTTTAATCATGTGAGAAGTTTCTTACGGTAAATATCATGAGATTTTTTTCTATCGATATTTACCGACAGAAACTTTCGATCACGTTTTTTCGATCTCGATTTTTCTATTTAAAGGTAGCCATACTACTAGTGTAAAGTGTGGCTACCTTTTCATTGAAAAATTCAATTGAAAAGTTTTGGTCGGTAAATATCGATTGAAAAAATAATCTTGCAATATTTATTGCAAGAAACTTCCGAGATCTCATGAGAATAAACTCAGAAAAGCTAAACCAAGCTTTTCCGAGTTTATTAAATTTCGCCCAAGAATTAAATAAAACAAGGAATATAAAAGTTAAGTCACCATTTCCTTGGAGCAAGAGATACAAATTAGTTCTCACTCAAATAGTGTCCATGATGATAGGAATAATTATATGAGATACATCTTGGATTCTGGAACATCTGTATTTACATTCTATTGTTGTGATACAAAATCAGTTGTATGAAAGATTCATAGAGCAGATTAATCACTACAAAAAAAAGGTTTATGCAAATGTTCCCAATCTGTGTAGCTACAGGCCTTGTTTTCTATAACCCTTCATCCCTTCATTCACCTGCTTTGCTTACAGAAGGCTTTATCCATAGGTTGATGTTAAACTCTTACCTATGTGTAGCCCTCCTGATCCCAAGGTGCACAATTTGAACTAAGGCACCTGTGCTATGCCCCAAGGCACCTTTGCAACCAAGTGACAAAATGTATGCGGCCTGAAGCTAAGTAGATGGTCAGATGCACAGTATTTCTCTGCCTCTCCTTGCAGCTAACAATGGAAATTCACCTCTTCTTATTCGACCTGATCCCAAATTGCTAATTATGTATTAATCTCGTAATTCTGTCAAAACTACACCTTTGCTGAAAGTGTCAGATCTTAACACATTCAAAGTAGGTAAGAAAACATTTGCTACATGTGTAGTTAGTGATAATGATCAGTTGTACTGTTCTTTGTAAATAGACCTACCATACTGTCCTACTTATGTACATCTCACTTATATGTTACAGTGAGATTATAGGCCGGAAACTCACAAGCCTAAAATATCTTTATTTTATTAATTAATATTGAATAAATTAGCAGTTTACTCTAATGTTGGCCAATTATAGTGATAATGTTGATATACTGTAACTTGCTGTGATCAAATGTAGGGTTTGTCCAGATTCTTATCAGTGAGAGAGTGGAGACAGTTGAGTGATAGGTAGATAAGGTTAAAGGATAGTCATTTTAAAGTGAACCTGTCACCTCAAAACTAACACTAATTTAGGTTGTACTGATGAAATGAACATTTAAACAGGTTTTCTCTGTCATCTTCCCTGTCAGCCAGACTTTTCTTTCCTGAGTAGGGTTGGAAAGGACAAAATGATTTGGTGCAGTGTGCTGACTTTGGGACAGTGTGGTGGCTTGGTGGTTAGCACTGCCGCCTTGCAGCACTGGGTTCTGGGTTTAGTTCCACCCTGGATTTCATCTTCATGGAGTTTGTATGTCCTCAGTGCACCTGCATGGGTTTCCTCTGGGTGCTCTGGCTTCCTCCCACAACCAACAAAAATACAGCTGTGTCTCTCTACTGTATGTTTGTTTGATTGAATAGGGAAACTAGATTGTAAGCTCCATGGGGCAGGGACTGGAGTGAATGATGAATCTCTGTAAAGCACTATGTAATATAACAGTGCTATATAAATGAATACATACATACATTATAGATCCTCCAATAAAAGCAAATTACTGTGATCAGATAACATAACTATGTACATCTTGCAGTCATGCATTAATTTGTAACATGCATAAAAACTATGCAAATGTTTTGTTAGAAAACATGAACTTTATCAAAATGAACAAGTTGAAGAAACTATTGGAGAGGCTTTAGATGAAATTTCTGTAATAACAAAACTAAAAAAAGTCTTTCTGTTAAAAATGTTCATTTAGGATAAAGAATGTATATTCAAAATACAATGTAAAGTGTACACTAAAGAACAAAGATGGAGTTTTCCTGGTTTATTTTATTTCTCCACATAAAGGTAAAAAAATAGTATCTTTACTCCCCAAACATAGCTAAATTATCTCTATGCCGGTTGTACATAGTCAATAAAATCCTTTTAAAGTCCTTTTTTAGACATAAGTGAATTGATTGGCACTTTCATTAACACAATTACATTTGTCACTTGTAGTTTAACACATTTCAGCACCTTTAAATAATTTAATTTATGTGTAAAGGCTCCATCCATCATTTAGCTGTCACAGCTTAAAAGATATTCAACTGTAAAATATTAACCACTGAAAACAGTTTTTTTTAATGTGAAATCCCTTCTTAATAGTTGAGATTTGTACAAAATAACCTAATAGTTTAGAATTACTGACATCAGAAACTAACTAAATTTCATCATTACACGTAACTTTACAATTCATGCAACCAGCGATGGGCACATACAGTATATTCATTGCTTAGTTTCTATTATTTTAATCAATAGTTCAAAACAATCATCTCTTCATTAACTACCCCACAGATGGTAATATTTATTTTCTTAATTTAAATGGTTATTCCATACATGTATTAAATAAATCAAATAAATGTATTCCATTTTTAACCAATGCAGTCAACCACAGTTGATTGCTTCTGATGTACAATTACACACACATTTCCAAAAATGTATTTAAAATGATCAACTAAAATAATCTAAATTGAAGATATTAATATTCATATCACCGCAGTGAACATTATTTACACTAAATGGAAAATATAACCTATTAATATTTTAGTTTTCCTTAAAAAAAAGAGTTCAAATATATATTTCTTTTCTGTCCTTATTTACTTTCTTGTCAGTTTTTTTTGTTAAAATTCTTATCTTAGAACCTCTGATGATCAATAAAAGAACTAAAAATTAACTATAGGTAAGTTTACAATCCAAGCATTATGTGTCTTACAATGCTTTGAAGTTTTCCTTGTCCCAACTTGTCTTTAATATTTATTCATAGAATGATAGGACAATGAGCCATTCTATAAAAAGTATGGTGGAAAATATGCTCTTCAGCTTTAATAATTATTATGGATGTTCTGGAATATTGTATTTAAAAAAGTAATCGTAAACCTTTTTCAAATCTGTCAGTTAAATTTAACCAGTAGGTGTGACTGCTTGAGTCCTGTTTCTTTCTATGACACTGGCTCTCACACATTCACACATTCGCACAATGTAACTAGTTTTCGATGTGAATGCTATAAAAACACAAGTGCTTGGAATATATTTTTCTAAGACCATTTTGACCATATTGATTGATGTCAACTCATTTCACTGTCACTTTTTCTTTCCCTGCACTTTTTGACTTCCCTGATTTACAAAGGATCAATAAAAATGTTTCCCCATTAAAATAAATCGTTATCAATAAATATCTATCTGTTAACAGGGGAAACTTTTCAATGCTTTTCTATGGGGGTTCCTTACATTACAGATCCATATCGATGTCTCTTTTCAATGGGAAAATATTATGGACTTAGGCTAAATGACAGGACAAACTCCATATGGAATAGTGGGTTTTTGCCAGCCCGAGGGTAGAGAATTGTTTTTAAACAGCTTAGGTGAAAAAACAGTGATATCATTAAATATAGGCTGTTTCTCCTGTATTTATGAGTTGAAAAACGCGTTCGACTTTAATAAATGTTCCTATGTGTCTGAATGTGAGCTGCTGCATTATGAATAGGTCAGACTGACTTGCAGATAACATAAGTCTAAAGTTGACTTCTAATAATGCATGTGTGGGGTCCTTACAACCAAACACCCATTGTTCCTGGAAGCCACAGCAAGTGTTTGTTCAGACAGGGAAATATATCTATATATTACAGTTAAACGACTCCTTTTGCAATATAGTGTTTTTCAGTTTATAGACACTTTTTATAGACACTTCTCTTTTATATGCTATTTTCTATGAATTAGATCAGTTGAGGTCTGGAATACTAAAATATATAACAGTTGCCAAAACAAAGAAAATTTAAAAAAATAAGGAGGTTATTCACTAAAGTCCGAATTATTGCGTATAGGTGCGAATTCGCCAGATAAAGAAAGTTGCAATAGGCTGCTACTGTCTCAGTTGCGTCTTTATAATGAGAATATTGTTGCAGTCGCGACTTTGTTATTGGAAAATTGTCACAATCTTAACATTAAAAAATTATCGTGACTTTACAATGGGGAAATTGTAGCGGATATACTATGGGAATCCGCTACTTGCGAATTTGTCAGTCGAATTTGCGCCTTAGTGAATAATCCCCTAAAAATCCATTGGCTGCCAACTGTGAAACTACACAAGATGACATTGATCAGTTCTGTCAAGTCTGTCAATCACAGATTTCAGTCTAACTGATCTTTTCTGCAGGAAAGATTGGTTAGAGAAGACTTGCTTCTGTAGGTAAGAAACTATAAAATGATAATGGCTGGATAAATAATAAAATGATCGTTCAGCTAACATTAGACAATCCATTTTGATGTTTTGGTACAATCATTAAACACAACAGAAAATGATCTTTGTGTAGTAGGAATGTCTCATGAACTGTTGCTGAACTCCAATTTCCAGCACGTTAACAAGCATGATGAGATTTGTAGTTTTGTAGTGTCCTTCCACAGATGCAGTTTAGACATTGTTGTAGCAAAAATGTCAACATATGAATAATGTTACATAGTTAATGCCATTAAGGAATATTAGAAAATGAAAGGACCAAGGTGGGTGAACTTTGCTGTTATGGCTTCACACGTGCTGAAACTATCTGCAAAAAGTCATTCAGTTTAAAAAATAATTCTTCTTTCTCTTGTTTTAGATCCCTGCCTAAACGTTACATTCCATAAAGAGATATGGTATCTCTATAGCCTGGGGATAACACATATAAAATATATTGCCCAATAAAATGGGCATTTTAGCCACTACTTTGCATAAACTTATCACTTAAAATTATCTGGAAGCCTTATGCAAAACTCTTCATGATGTCACAGGTTTGTTTTTAAAACAAATGAAAGTACCAAGAAGTGTTACAAATAAGGGTCATCGTGAACATTGTATATTTTAGAATGCAGAGTTTACTTGGTACATTTACTATTTTTAATACACCTCGCCTGGACATCCATATCATTTCAGCCAAGCTTACTGTATACCATCAGGTATTTCATGGGTTTTCTAACAGGATTCTTAAAATAAGGCCTGAGGGAATATGTAAAACTTGAAAAGCTGGGTGTATCTAATGAAATGATAATGAAGAGTAAATTAGACTGCGCTGAAAAGGCTTTGAAAGTGTGAGTGGGTCATTAGAAAGTTGAACTACAGGAATTCATTCATAGTAAAGTGAATGAATAGGTGACTTTTAGGTGTGGGAACAGTGGGGCATGTTTTGGACTTTAGGAGATATCGACAGACTATGTAGTCAGTAGCCTCTAGTAAAGTGACTATAGATGTAAAATAAAAGCCCTAATACGTATTGATTGAGGGTTATCAAAGCATAGCTCCCAATAGGAGACAAATAATGCCATACATAAATATATTTGGTGAATAAGAGTCTTGCAACTGACTTATTTCATTGATCTGTACAAAACAAAAAAAATATTGTGAAGATAAAGGATGTATAAATTTGGGTTTAATAGAGGAAATGTATATTTATTTCAGATAACACACTGTTTATCCACTATATCAAAGGGTTGCATGATAATTATCGCAATAATCAGAACAGCAGCATGAAATAATGCTAGAATGTTAGATTAGAAAGTCTGCTACACTTGTACATTTAGGGGTATTGTATTTGTATTTATTAATTTCTATATAGCGCTACTAGGTTACACAGCGCTTTGCAGAGATTCATCATTTAGGGGGTAATTCAGCATTCAGCGAAGTGAGTTCCGAAGTCTTCGGCTCACTTCGCAAATGGTATTATGCGCATGCTGATGTCCTGCGCGCGGACCTCAGCATGCGCATTAAAGGGATTCCCATCTCGGCGAGACCAAAAGAGTTGCCTCGTCAAGATGGGAATCCCTTTAATGCGCTCGCTGATGTCCGCGCGCAGGACATCAGCATGTGCATAATACCATTTGCGAAGTGAGCCGAAGGCTTCGGAGCTCACTTCGCTGAATAGCGAATTCCCCCCCCTTAGTCCCTGCCCCATGTCGCCATTACCTTTGTTATCGTCCCACAGCTGAGAATTTATGTTACTCCTACTGTTTTCACCAGAAGCCACTGGGAAGTGAGAAAAGTAATGTTAGCACATGGGGATATTAGCGCATTGGTTAAAAAAAAAAAGCGCTTCACAAAAGAACACCGTTGTGTGAACACTGGCATATTTTCGCAACACGTTTTACAGACAATAATAGCACTTACTAATTGCTTTTCTCTCATGTGTGACCACTATTGTTCAATTCCTATTGCTACTAATCCTGTCGCATTTTTCGCGTTGTGTTCTATACACGCAATATTCCTCTCTATGAACCGCTGGTTTGATATTGCACACGCGATAGTCATTATTTTTGAATGTCTTTTCGCGACTGCGTTTTTTGGGGGGTTTTTTGCCGTTTTTTTTTTTTTTTGTAACGCACTTTTAAAAAAAAAAAAAAAATGTACAATATGCCGGTGTGAATCTGGCCTAACAGGTAAGCTTAGTATCAGTAACATACCATTTTCTCAGTTTAAAGGGTAACTCCACTTTTTATCATAAAAGCGAGGAGCAGTGCTTTTGTTTTTAATGGCTGCAACACAAAACAAGAACAAATATAAAACAATACAATTTAGAATGTCAACTTCAAAGATAACATTTTACCAGCACTTAGCAGGAATAACTACTATGCCAAGACCACATAGTAATTAAAGAAGAACTAAAGTTAAAAAAAAGAGATATTAAAAACTTACCTTATATTAATTTCCAACGTTGCAGTCACAGATTCATCTGGACTGTAATTTGTCTTCATCAAGGCAGAGCCCACAACACTTCGAATGACACAGGAGCCAGCGCAAAGCTCTGCCTGAGTATGGAAATTGGTTTCAACATCATCATGCTCATTGCAGGAAGCATTCTCATTGGCTCTGCAATGAATGTGATGATGTTGAAACCCATTTGGACCACCGATTTGATAAGTGGGTGGAGCTTCATGCTGTGAGCTCTGTCTCGGTGAAGACAAATGACAGTCCAGATGAAGCTGTGACTGCAACGTGGAACTTAATATAAGATAAGTTATCTTTCATCTCTTTTTTTAACGTTAGATCTCCTATATTTCATATCTTTATTGCAATAGGTTTTTGCAGAACGTTATCCAGCTTACTATTCCCTGTTTCATCTATTTAACAAACAATATTTTTTATTTTTTTTAAATAACATTTCCAGATCAAAAACTAGATAAGAAGCCTATGTTTAAATTTGCACCTGAAAACTCCGAACACCTAATAACCTCAGATGTTCAGATGTCTCCAGAAAGTCTGTTTATAGCTGCATGCATATTTAAACATTGCTGTTTGCTTAGTTGGGAAGTATTGTCATGCTATGAGATCTCTTTAATAAAGAGCCATCACCAAATCATTTGAATGCACAAGCCATAAAAAGAATGAGGCCAAATCTGCAGGTGCTGAAGCTTTAGAAAGATAAAGAATGTTGTTTAAAAGTGTTGTCCTGAGGCATAGGTACAGACAATGACAAACAGAAGGATCATTTAAGCAAATAGTCATAGAATAGCTCAGCTAATGGATTCTTTCACTAATAGGCAAAATATTATGCTGCACTTTAAATATTTTTGCGAAGGGGTCAAAGCCAATGTATTGTAAAAACTATTATGAAAGAATTTACACCTAAAAACGGAAATTGTAATGTGTTGGTTATAGCTTAGGATAAGTATAATATAAAGAATAGAGAGGATCTGCAATGTCAATGAGCCGTAATGTACATATTCATTATCTGTTTACGAATATGTTTTGTTGATCTATCTGTTTATCTATTTATCTATCTAACTGTCTGTCTATTAATTTAACTGTCTGTCTGTCTATTTATCTATTTAACTGTCTGTCTGTCTATTTATCTATCTAACTGTCTGTCTGTCTGTCTGTCTATTTATGTATGTAACTGTCTATCTAGCTATCTGTATCTATCTATTTATCTAACTGTCTGTCTGTCTATTTATCTATCTGTCTGTCTGTCTGTCTATTTATCTATTTAACTGTCTATCGATCTATCTGTATCTATCTATCTGTATCTATATATCTGTCTATCTATCTATCTGTATCTATCTATATCTATCTGTATCTATCTATCTATCTATC
>WMED01004764.1:0-20292 GCA_019650415.1 Pipa parva
CGGCTGTCAGCTCAGCTTTACAGCACAGCAGACAGCTGGCAACAGAGGAGGTAATTTTGCTGTGGTCAAACGAGCCCCCCTTTACGGAGCCTCGGGGCTGCTTTAAAGGAACTGTTTTGTTACCAACAGTTATTTCCCTTCAATTTGTCATTGTTAGATGAATGTTGTTGCAGTATATATTATTTACTAATTTATATCCTATTTAATTTACAGCCAGTTTCCTAGTGAAGCTCCTTCTATTTTTTTTACTTCCTCTTCAGCATTTCAATATAGAATCTTCAGCCCAGGGAACTGAATGAAAAGCTTGAGAATTCTGAATAATCAATCTGAAACTTGCAGGTGCACAATTTCATAGAGCTGCAACACACCTGCTTCTTTCTGTCTGTTCATTTACAGAATTCTCAAGCCTGTGAAATCATCAAGGCCATGACTTGAGATATTTAGAAAGAGCTGCTGAAGAGGAAGTAGGTAAGAGAAAAGGGGGCTTCTGGTAGAAAGTGGCTATAAATTCAAAACCATTGAAAATATGCAATAAGTAGCCTGGCAAATAATGGTTGGAGACTGGAGAGTTCCTTTAAATCTTTTAATCTCATTATGTCTCTGTAAATTGTTTTATAATTTTATGTGTGTAATGAGGAGAATAAATGGATAAAATCATAGGTGTTTTGCCATTTGTAGTATAATACACCAACATCCATGTTTTTAAGACCAGTGTTTATTATTGAATTAGAAATATACTCTTTTCAAAAACAGGCCTCTTTAGTCTTAGACTGACCCATGCTCATACTGTACACAGCAAGCCATGCCTTGCTTAGGTAAAACTGGTAGAAGTAACATTCTCCATATATATAATAATATAACAGCACCCCCTAGAGATAACTACTTGATATCGTCTTCTTATATGCAATCCATTTCGTGAATTCCTACTCCCATGCAGTTTTATGCCCACACTGGTTAAAGGAGATAAAAATAAAGATAAAACCCAAAATACACAGGGCTAAATAATGTATTTACATTTTCATCTACTTCTTCAATGAATGGTAATCTTCCATGTAACAAGAAACTTAGTGTAAGTAAAGTTATTGACCAAACTATACATATATATTATATTTATAATGTAGAAACATAAACTGAAACATTGAAAAGTAAAAACGATTTTGTGTTTTTCAGTTCTCACCTCATAATCCAGCAGCTTTCCTCCCCTCTGCATTTCTGTGTACTTGCTTCCTGTATAGTGCCGAGAAGCCCCGCCCCCTAATGAGGTCACACAATTACTCGTTCTGCTAGTGCATAATTAGTAATCTGATACTTTCCTCTCACTGCAAAAGCCCTGCAGCTTTGAATTCCAACACTCTGTGTCAGTTTTTAAGACAGAGAATGTGAGAGGGGTGGGGGCGTGGCTTCATACTCTACAGGAAGGAGGAATATTTTATAGAGGGATAACAAGTGCTGTAGAGTGAAAAGGTGAGAGGATTTTAACTAATCGTTTTTTCACTTTACAATACTTTAATGGGGCAAACTTTATAAATAGGGTTTACTTACACTTTAAGAGAACTTTTTAAGTATTGATATTTCAATTCCTTGGGCATTGGTTAGTGTCTCCAACAGGGTCTAGAAAGATGTTTTATTATGGTTTCAAGGATAATTTGTTTCCGCTACATAAAGAGACTAGTAATCTTTATCTGTTGGGCAAAATTTGTACACTAAACTATACTTACACTAATTTGGTTGCCCAGTTTAGACCCAGGAAGTCTGGTTGGTTAGAGAGCACTAGCCAATCTGAAGTGTTGCACTTGTTCAGCCAAGGGATAAATAGGACAGACACCATGTATTTGAATAATTGGACATATCACACAGTGGCTATATACATTCAATCTTTCATTACCACCCAGATCCAAAAAAGATAGATATATTTTATAGCTTAAGTTTCCATTATGACTGTAATTTCTCCTTTCTCTAAGCCTATGTTTACGCTTTTTATTTTAAGCCAATCCTCTTTCTTTAGCAGGAAATCTGTATCAGATGAATATCAGCAAAAGCATAGTGATCTAAATGCATTTTACCAGCAGCGGGTAGAAAAGCAACAGTGCTACATTGAGGACTTAAAGCGGCAAATACAGACATCTGAAACCAGGGGTGAAAAGGAACTGGAGCTTGAACAGTCATTAATTAACCAAATAGTTGAAGAGAGTAAGTGTCTGCTTTAGTATACATAACTATGATGTGCTATTGTATTTGGGTTTTAAACACTAACATTTGATACAAACCTATTATAATGGGAAACATAAATGTGCACAGGCCATTTCATTAGGGTGTGCCCCCAAAGAAAAACTTCTTAAAGGTAAAGTTTTTCCCTTCCCCCCTCCTTGCTGTCCCCCTCCCTGCTGATTTTCTTCCCCTGCTGTTATAGGTGCCTGCACTGTGTGCTGCACATTAGGGTGTGCCTGGGCACACCCCATGCGCATGTCTATGATGGGAAATAATGTTATTTAAGTTTAATTTTCAGTGCTGAGAAACTAGTTGAAGAGGCTTGTGTTCTCAATGATAACCAAATAGTAGCACACATTTCCTAAGCAAGGTAGTTGATGTGAGAGCCCATAATTCACTGTGCTTCTATCTGAAACAAGCTGTGTTGCAGTGAATACAACATTTAAGCATTCTGTATCCATGTGTGAGCAATATGTATGTATACGTGAGCTGTCAAATGCACATGAACATGCTCTGAATGCAGCTCCATTGTGGAAAATGTGCTTAAAATTTGTGTTACTGTATGTTGGAACGCAGACTAATGGCTGTACAATGGGCCTAATAGTCTGAACTATGTCTTTCTATAAAATAGTTTCAAGCATCACAGAAATTCACACCCTAGCTAAGTTACAGATGAAAGTTGGGTTACAATGTTGGAATTCAGCTCAAAGACTGTCTTTAAAAAATACTAAGACTGGGGTCACACTAGCCGAGTTTCAGCTGAGCTGGAAAAATGGCCTCCAAGGTTTCCTGTGGGTTTATTCACACAGCCTATGGTGTTTTGCAAGATAGACAATAATGAGTCTAATTTAAAAAACTCAGCTGAAAATCAGCTTGTGTGACCCCAGTCTAAGGCAGATTGCAGTTTTTCTCTCCATGCGGTTTTTCCTTTTGTCTATTGCCTGTGCACTGCTTTGTCTTATTTTAAAAGTGTTAAAACTCCATCAGGAATTTTGAACAGGCACAGGGTTGAAAATGGGAAGTTGTTGGAGACATATGTGTGCTACAATAACTGTGTAGGACAACAAAATACCAAGGCAGAACTGCTTCACTCCGTTACTCCTAGTGAAAAACCCAGTCATGCTGGGCAATTCAAGTCTCTGTAATTAAAGAGAAATGTCAGCTCAGAAAGTTTGAAGGGAAAGTTGCTAGTTGGACTGAAAACACTCTCACTGTGATATAACCCTCCAACCTGGAAACTGCAAGTCACCAGCCTGCAATATTCCCATCAATGCTGAGTGTAAGCTCACTGACATTTGTAACACTATCACAATTAAATAAAAATAGTACTAGTGCAGAAATATTGCACGTGCATTCACAACACACTGCTTGTTTTCCACTGTATCATCTGAGCCAAAACACTGCTAAGCAATGTGACAAAGCAACTAATGTCAAAACTTTTATACACGCACCACTAGTTTAAAACATTTCCTTTACTCTATGTACTCTATGTACTTTATATATATATACATACATACATACATACATACATACATACATACATACATACATACATACTCTTGCTGCCTTTGAGTTCCCCTTTGGATAGCTGCCATCGGAAGATATATAAAGGGTCATCAGAAGTATTATGTTAGAAAACAGTCCAGCTTAGATGGCTACTGGCTGCTGCAGAGTAGTGGGAATTATAGCAGGATAATAAATACAATTCATGGCACATATTTTGAAATGCAATCTGTCACTCTAAATTAACTTGGAACAGCTTGTTTTTGCTTTTCTGAGTTTATTAATCAAGCGAACACCCAGAAGTTTCTCGCAGTAAGTACAGCTTGATTTATTTTGATCGATACTTACTGAGAGAAACTTTTTCAATTGAATATATCCATGGAAAGGGTAGCCATACTTTACATTAGTGTAGTATGGCTACTTTTCCATGGAAATATTCAATGGAAAAAGTTTCTCTCAGTAAGTATCGATCGAAATAAATATTGCAATACTGTGAGAAACTTCCGGGTGTTTGCCTGAATAAACTCGGAAAAGCCGAAACGAACTTCTCAGAGTTTAATAAATTTCGCCCAAATTTAAGACTCGTTTTTATTTCATTCTTTAATCTTATCCTCAACATTTTTTATGTAGACAAACAATGGCTTGTAAAGGAAGAACAGCGTCTCAGCAGTGAGTGGCACAAGAGACGTGACTCGGCAGTCCAGACTGAGGCCAAGTCATACGCAGAGGCAGAAGTTCAGAACACTGCTCAGTCAGATGACCAGCCATCTCCAGTTGAACAATACAGAAAAAAGCTGGTTCAGCTGGAGCTGTTGCGTAGGTGCTCTGTGAGAAGGGCTGAAAGGAACATAAGGCGGAAAAGTGTTAAGTTCCAACTGGAGAGGATAGTCAAGAAACAGAAATTGTTGGAAGCCAAAAAAAACCTCCAGCAGCTGCAGGCTGTTTGCTTTATCAGTGAGGACACGGTTAAGCAGGTTTCTTCATACATTCCAAACTCACAAACATTCTCCAAGGGTGGCACTCCTGGCAAAGAGCCTAGCAGGAGATTCACACTACCACGGTCATTCCAAGCACTTCCTAACTACAGGTAATTGCACATTGTGAAAAAAAAAACACGATTTCTATTGCAGATTGCTTTGTGTTTGTTTTCCCATCTGATAATTGAAGACATCTTAAAATGTATATTTGAGAGTAGCACAGTGCTTTTACATCTAGATTCAGAAAATTGTTCAGGGATAGTGTTTCCCTGCACTTGTCAATTGCAGTTTCACAACTGCTGTATAAATTATGAATTTGGTAAGTGCGGGAAAACAGGATCCCTGTTTGCCCAAAATAAAACATTCCTTATGGGGCCAACATGGGAATTAAACCAAAGATTATTTCTTCTTTTAATTTACCCTAGCAAGTGAAAGACCATTTAAAGATAGCAAAAATAAAGTTAACGAGAAAAAGTTTGATCAAATACTTAAATAATTAGGAAATGGCAAAAAAAAAGACCAACCTCAGACTATTTTAGAAGATGGTTATCTACAACATTTAGAAAATTAATTCTGATTCTGATATGCACCTTCAGTTTATTTTTCTAAACATTTGTATGAATGTCCATCAATAATAATAATATATTATTATGCACAGTGAGCTACATATATATATATTTTTTCCTATAAAAGGTAATTATTGGCCAGAGGCTGGGTTTAACTGTGTCTTCCAGTAGCAAAATACTTACTTGGCTTTGTTTAGAAGTAACATGTATCTATCAGGCATGGAAGATGTACAGGTTTACTCAGTAAGAGAAGCTCCACTTTTTTAGAATTACTGGTTGGACTAACATCATTCATTCCCAGGCAAATTAAGAGTCAGGTACTAAAGATCGGAAGGAAAGAAAAAAGTTTACGTAACTGTATGGCTATAACATTGACTATGCTAAATCACTTCTCTGCTTTTTACCTCTTTGCAGCACTTTGAGAAGAAAATGTCAAAAGAAACATGAGCAGTATGCATCAGTACAAACTGATAAATCAGCCACTGAGCATAAGCCAAGACGTGCTGTGTCCCTAGATCGTCTTTCCCTAGTCTGCTGTAGCCACTCAGAAAGCAAGATTGCAAGTCATGACCAAAGTACTGTACAAGCAGCAGAAAAATGTTCAATAGATTCTAGAACAAATCAGAATAATACAAGCAAACTTGAAAATGTTCTACTTACTCATACACAAATAGGCAGAAATCATCACAAAATGGAAAAAGGTGGTAACAGATCTAAAATTTTTCTCAAAAACACAGAACCTATAAAGAAAAAAAATATCAGGACATCTGCATGCAATGGAAACGCTGAAACCAAATTAAAATCCTTTAAATTGCCTTCACAGCAGACTCTTCCTGGAAGCTTTAAAAAAAGTACTGTGCAGGAACAAAAACACTTCCAAGAAAAGAATGAGGGTAAAAAAGTGATTTCACAAAAATCTACTAAAAATGTGCAAAAAAAAGTTATGCCTGGAAGAACATCCTCTGCTTATTTATCCAATGCTCTAAAACCACCAAAAAGAGATGTAGATAGATTATCAGATGTTCAACACAAACCTACTGATGTACTTGCCAAAATGTCATACTCTGCAGACAACATTAACAGATTAAGCCCCTCAGTCCATCTAGTTGATAGAAGATGGCAAAGCACAGAACGACTCAGCAAAGGACTTCAAAACTCAACAGCAGTGCTGGAAAACTGTAAGGAAGGCAATGAAACTGGTTCATCAGATAGTGAAAGCTTTTATTCTGTGGATTCCCTTTCATCTGCCTATGCTGTTACCTTAGATGAAAAGATGAACCTAAAAGAACTCAGAATTAAAAAAAATGTTGGTTGCCAAAATGACTCTGATAGTGAGGATAGCCAAATATCCCAGGACTCCCTGACAGAGAGACGTACCAAAAAGGAGAGGCCAAACAGAAAGAGGTTTCATAATTATAAAACTATTATTACCCCCAACAGTTCTTTTAAAGCTCAGATAGATGATTCAGTATCTGTAGTTATGGGTACATCTGTCACAACAACACAACAGCTGTCAAAAAGTTTTTCTCTTGATAGTTTGGCTGATGCAGATGACGTCCCTGAGATTGATTCTTCTGAAGAAATGCCCGCTGAGATCTTTTGGAAACTGCAAAGCCCTAGGCTTTCTGAATCACTCACAGAGGACCAGCACAGGATTAGTTTCACTCAAGCAGAGGATAGCTCTGATATGAAACTTAACAGATCTTTCTACTTAAATGTGAACCCAGCATTTACTTTAGACTGCAATGATGCATTGTCGGGTAGAAAGAATGAAATGTGCCTCACTATGCAAAGCAATAGTTATGATGTGAAATCTGGAAAGTTAGAGAAAAGTTTCTGTACTCCTGCAAGTAGTGGAAATTCTCCACTAATGGTATGTTCAGATGATACTCCAAAAGAAGTGAATGGCGAATGTGAAGATACAGCTACTTTACCTACTATTCCAAACCTTAAAATTTTGAATCAATCATCTTATAGTTGCAATGAATTTAAAAAGCATGAGCTAATAAACACAGATTCTTTAACAGCTTCAATTAACGATACTAAATTAGCAGAAGAACTTATAGAAACACAACATGATGTGTGTTCTTCATTAGGCAAAAGTCCAGATAGTACTCTTATAACAAAGACTGAAACATGCAAAGATTCTATCTCTTTACATATTCTAACAGAGTTAGAAGATCTGAACCCATCTATTAAAGATAATTCAGTGGAAATGAACCAGCCAGAAGCATTGAATGCTTTCAGCAATATAGTTCATGATGCAGAGCTGCTTAAAAAAGGAGAAAACCTTGTTGAAAGAAGTGAAAAGAAAGATAGTCATACGATACAGCTTCCAAAAACTGATGGAGTGTTACAAACAATTACATCAAATAATTCCTGTAATCAAGAAGATGGAAATACTCGTCAAGATATGAGTGTTACTATTTGTCCTGATTTTCAGAATTTACACAAGGAGGATTTTCCCGATGATCATTATAACATTGTGCAATTTGACAGGAAAATGGATTTGAACTTGCTTTTACCTGATGATTTTTTAAATAGCCAAGATGAACTTTGTAAAATGACTGAAACTGCTGCTTTAAAACAAAAAACATTTAAACACTGTAATAAAACTTCCAAAAGCAATAAAGACAATGCAGGAAGATTGGAAGATAACGATGCAAAATATGAACTGAATGCAGTGATGGATAATGGGGTATATGTTGCTGATGATAAAGATGAGTGTGTGGTTATGCCAGATAAAGAAAAGTCAACACAACTGACATATAAAGAAATAATTCCTACACTGCTGGAAATAAGGAGTGTGAATTCAAATAAATATCTACCCAGGATGCCTTTAACCAGCAGTGAGGACATAATACAAAAAGTATCCCAGCAAATTATGACTCGTGATGTTTTTGAAGTAAATACCAAACAGGAAACTGAGGAGGCTTCTCCTTCACTTTTGACTCAGGAGAATGATACAAACCACTGCTATTGCAGTACTACTGCAGAAAGCTTCAGTCAGCAGGCTAATCCTGAAACTGAATTTGTATCAGCAATGCCAAACTGCGAGTTGGGTAAGCACCTCAAATATTCAAAAACATTTTCAGGTTCTCCTATGCCTAGTGATTTAAAGGAGGCACAAGATAATCCAAAGAATTTGGCAATTGTACATATATCTACCCTTAATATTGATTCAGATTATAAAACTCTAAGTAAACATCCTGGCTCCCATGACACTAAAAAATTGACACCAGTAACCCAATTGGAGTTTGATATACCAGTCAGTGAAGAAAGCTGTGACCAGATAAACATTAAACCAGAGGCCAACATTCCTAATGGATTTACCATGTTGTGTAAAGACAGTCTAAATGTAATATCAGACAATACAGTGGTAGAGGGTGCTGGGAATATGCCTGATGATCATTCCAGCTCTTCTGAAGAGTCTAGCATTGATATGGACAGCAAACAGAAATTTAATAGGCAAAACAAGTGTTCTCCAATATTATCTGATCAGAGAGATACTAGTACACTGCTTCTAGTTGAAGAAAAGTGCTATCCTCTTACAAAAGATACAGCTGTTTCATTTCTGAATTTAGACATCAGCAAGGAAAATGCTGACTTAGGAAATGACCAATGCAATGATGCTTCAAAAGAGATTAGTTCGAGAACTTCTAATTTAAGGTCAACTGAGAATGTTCCAGATTATGACTGTGAAAATCAGCTAAGTGAAAATGGTTGCCTTACATATGTTACTCTTAAGGACACTAAAAATGAAGATTTGAAAGATAATTGTATTAGTGTAGAAAATGTGAAAGTTTTAAAAGTTTACTGTGATGATTCTGTGTCTTTACCCTGCCTTAATTCAAGTGAAACATTTAACTTGAATGCCAGTGTCGCCGAAGCTGGAAGATGTTCTAAGAAGCCAGATGAATCCTTAGAGATATTGAGAAGTATGGATGTTCATTTAGCACTCAATGATCAAATGGAAGAAGACAATCAGGATGAATGTGCCATTAACAATATTACTTGGTTGCAGAGTGAAAACAGCAAAAAAGAGACTAATAATAGTGTTACGCAAAATGATACTGACATGCTTACACATAAAGTACATTTCAGTAAGGAAAAAACACAAAAAGATTTACATGAATTAAGCAGAAAAAAGCAACTGCAAAGTAACTATGTACAAGTAAAAAGATTAACACCATTGGAACGCACCTGTTTTATTCCAGAAGGAATGCCCATCCCTCATGCTTTATTAGATCTAGAGCAAGACAGCAGGGAAAACAATACTCTTGGTTTGAATTTGATTGCACAAGAAGCTGTTACATGGAGTAGTAAGAATAATGTGATAAGGAATAAAACTGTGGATGTTCCGGAGCATGTACCTTGCAGACCTTATAATGGTATTGATATTGGTGAATTACAGGATGGCCAGTGTTTTCCTCTCATTATTAGCAATGAGCCTGGAAAACCATCCAATAAGAAATTCTCTGTGATAAGCAGCAGCTATGGTTCCTCTCAGCCAAACTCTGGAAACATAGAAAACCAAGCAGGTGATGGTACAAATATAGGTTTGGGTTTTCCCTACTATGAACCAGTGATGCAGGATGAGTCATTAAGCAACTCTAAGCAATATACAGATAAAACAGTTAAGGACATTCAGTTGTCTTTAAAGAAAATGGATATTCCATTCCACTCTAATGCAGACAGCATGGACACAGCAAATGTTTTATATTCCATAAACAACATTAGTGGAGATGCTAATAATGAAATACCTTCCAACTCTTCAGCTTTTGAAAATCAATCAAGCAAAGAAAGAGTGATTTTGATGACCGATAATAACCAGTTACATTTTTCTCATGGGGCACAAAATTGTGCATATGACGATATAGAGGACAAGACAATTTTACAAGGTGGATCTGAAGGTACAGATTATAAACTTCCTGGGTTTCTTCACAACACTACAGAGAGTTCAGTATTAGAGTTGAGATCTACTGAGCTACAGCCTGGTTTCAGTGGTCAGTTAAAATACTTCCAAAGTGAAAATACCAATGCACTGTTAGATCTTGCGTTAGAGCAAGTAGACAACACAAATCATCTGGGTAAGGATAAGCTCAATGAAGAAGGCATAGCTGTGTCACTAAATAAAAATGAACAAACCAATGAAAAACTCAGTGCTTCAATACTGATATCAGAAGAAATGTTAGCATATCCATTGCAAAACCTAGAAACCACACAACATGTGCCTGAGGTCAACAGTTCATTATTAGCTTGTTCTCTTAGTAGAACCCATAATGATCCACTTACATGCAGTAACAGTTATACTGAAAATTATGTATGTAATAACAAGCAAGAAACTATCGGCATGCTTCTTATTGACCAGGGGCAGGAAGGCAATGGAAAAAATGTACTGGAAAATTCATTTCTAGGTCATCGGGCTTCATGTCAAACACAGTATAATGATCTAAATGCTAAACAGCCAGCAGTCACCACAGAAAGTAAGCTTCAACAGAAAATGGAGACCGATGAAAATTATGTAGATACAACTGAGGATGTCTGTGAAAAAAATGTAAATCTGTATAAAAACATGTTAAAGGAGTTTTCCCCTGAAAAACTGAATAGTGTTGATATTCTGGTTGTGGATCCTTTATTAACAAAGGAAGCCAGATGGGAGGAGCACAGTGGTGTGGCTGGGGCTTCAGTGGAAATAGAACAGGGAGAGTGCAGTTCATATGTCAGTTCTTTACATTCTATGGTGTCAGGTAAAGAACGTAGGGAAATATCAAATTGCCTAGAAATTAATGATCTGCACAAGGAATGGAAGCCTGGCAAATGCAAACATGCCCATACTGATCATAATATCAACACCATTGTGAACAAGTATGATGAAAGCCATAAAGAATCTCATTTGCCAGCAACATTGTGTTTAGATATAGGCAATTACCAGGAAGCAGGAAGTTCATCTAGAGTGCCTAAATCTTACAACACAAGCTTTACTAACATTTGGGGCACAGAATACTCACATAAAAGTTCATCAAATGTTAAGATTACCAGCAATTCCAATTTAAAACAGTTAGTTTCTGTTGCTGCAGAAGCTCTAGAAAATATGCATGTTGCTCATCCACTTGACCACTCACACAGTGATACAATAATGTTGGCAAAAAATTTAATTGGACATTCAGAATCAGATGTCTTGGATCCTCCTCATGCACAGCACATTTTGGAAAATAATCATTACCAAAATAATGATAAAAATCTAACCATGAGTCCAAATAGCAAGCAAAGCAGGGCCTCACTCAATGTCACAAGTGAATTGCAATCAGTTTGCCTAGACAACATAGTTAAAGAGCTTCTGCCGAAAGCAGAAGAATCATGTGACACAGTTACAGATAATAAAGAAACTTTGCATTTCTCTTCAAGTGACATTAATCCATTTGTTCATCCTTGGCAGCTAGAGGAGAATGGTAAAAGTGGATGGAAACAGTCTGTATTTAACAGTGCAAGTGATGTTTCTTGCAGCAGATTTACTGATAAAATACTGAGGTGCTCCAGTGTTGATGAAGGATTAAATGCCCAAAATTCACCTTTTCATTCTCATCTTAGTTCTTACGCAAATGCTAAAACGCCATCTAGCACTTTAAGTAGTGTTGAAGACTTGCAAACCATAAATGATACTATGCAGGATTTCCAGTCTTCAAATTCACTAGACTCGTCTTCATTTTATTATCCACTGTCTGATGAAACGGTTGCCTTAAGTTACAATGACTGCGGACCTCAGTTTGACAGTACATATGATCTAAAACCAAAACCTGAAAACTGCTCTATGCAAGTAGATGAAATCATGGTCTTTTACGCTTCAGAGTCTGAAACATGCAATGAGAGTAATGTAAAGGGAATCTCTGAACATGGAACCGGAACAAAGGGGAGACAGAGAAGAGTGAGCAAACAGCAGAGAAGTCAAACAGATGTGACATCTTCAAAAGGATTTAGAAGCAGAACTCAAAGACCAGCCTCATGGTCAAATATGCAGAACATGTCACTGCATCTGTCACAGCTTTTGTACGAGACTACCGAGCTGCTTGGTAACCTGTCACAAAGGCATAGTGTTGATGCACATTTTCCCACAAATGGGAAATCTACTGAAACTGTTGTGAAAATGCCCATGAGAGATTTCTCGACTCAGACTTCTGTAGACCAAGGCATTCAGACAGATTTTCAAATGTTAGTTCAACCACAGATTACAGATTCAGAAAGGAAAACACCTGAAATTAATGTAGTTGTTAAGGTAATAAGAACAGATTCTCAGATTCAGCCTCAGAAGAACCAAGAGCATCATATTTGCCATACAGCCTCAGAAGCAAAGACACAGAGCCTACCAAACTTGCATGATGTTACTTCTTGTAAGCAATGTGGACATTTTTATGAACCACTTATAACAGCATCAACACCATTTTTATCTGAAAAGCAAAACATGCTCCCCCATATATTCTCATCACAGTCTCCTGCTTCAGCTTCTTTAGATAACATTACCAATTCATTAGGAGGCACTGCATCCAATGCCTCTTGGGGTTTCCACTGTAATCCTGATCAAAGGAAGGCCAGCAAGGAAGTAAAAGAGGTGTTACAAGACAATGAAATTACCTTCATGGTAGACAGAGCCACCTCACCTATTCTAACACTCAGAGCCAGTAAAAAGACTCCTAAGCATATGCCTGCAGACCCAAATGTAAACCGCCAGAACATCGGGAAGCCTCTCTGCTGTAGAAAAAAAAAAGAGGAATATATTTCTAATCAAACAGAAACAGATAGTGAATGCACCAGCTCTCAGGATAACTCCAAACTGGAAAAAATATCCAGACTGCCCACTAGCAGTTCATTAAGAGAATCAATGGGGAGAAAGCGGACAGGGGATAGAGAGCTTTCTTACCGATTCAGAAGTGAAAATTGCAGTCTAAGAGAGCACCCATTTATCCGATCCAGCAGCACCTCTGAGTTGTCTAATGTAGGAACGCCATCCAGTTACTGTAACAAGTTTGCTTCAAGAAAACGTGATAAAGCTGATGGAACTTCAGCTACAGCTTTAAATGTGGTTACACAATCCTTGGGAAGGCGGCACTCTTTAGAAAACTTCTCTCCAATTAAACAGCAAGAGCTAAACAAAATTAGCCAAACTTTGTCATGCACACTAACCAAAGGGAGCCCTAGCATTGATTATGGACTTTGTGAGCCTAGTATATTTAATCATTCCTTTTCACAAAATGAAAGCCATAGAGGTCCATCCTCAGAAACAAGTAGATTTGATCTACCTTTACATGAAGATGCTATGTCTGTTGTAGAGAGTGAATGCAATACAGATATTCTATTAAATCATGATTCCCCATGTAACACTCACCAGATATCTGACAACCTGACTATGCTACATGATCTACCAATGCACAACAAATTTAGCAACTGGTCTGGAGTTCAATGTACTCCACTGGAACTCCTGCCTGCAAGTCCTGTTCATCTTAGTGTAAGGGATAGTCACAATAAAACAGAATTATCCTTTGTGCAAAAAGAAAAGATCAATGGATCCACCAGTACAATTTGTGAAAACAGGGTTCGTGAGATTGAGAGACTACAGAAAGAACGTGCAGAAATTATGTCAGGGGTTCACCTGGAAATGAACCTGCAGCCTCTTACTGTGCAGCTTGCAGAAGCAAAACTCAGTTATGGCATTGGGGAAACAGATGCATTACTGAGGGTCGTGCAAAGTGGATCAGTAGATAAGCAGGATACGTTGTCCTTAAAGAAGCAACTCTATGACAGGTAAACATTAACGTACATTGATAACTTACATTGCAGAACTAAAAGGGAAGTGTTGTGAAGCAGAATGGAGTAACAAACTATTGTCACACTGATCCTTCAGTGTGTCACCCAAGTTACCTTCCATGGTTGCCTTTAGTCTCTTACATAATGAGAACATTGACCAGGAATGGGTTTGTAACTGTCTAATAATTGCTTAGTGGATTTCCTGAAAAACTTGTGGCAAATATATACTCGTGTATAAGTCGAGGACAGTTTTTGGGCCAACAATTATGGGCCAAAAATTTGCTACGTCTTATGGATAAGTCAAGAGTAAAACTTAAGTTTTTTTGTTATCATAACATATTAAAGAATTGTTGGAAAAATACAAGATAATAATAAGATTTTATTTATTTCTGTCGGCTACAGTTTAGTGTG
This sequence comes from Pipa parva, assembly GCA_019650415.1. NCBI lineage: Eukaryota > Metazoa > Chordata > Amphibia > Anura > Pipidae > Pipa > Pipa parva. The sequence continues at coordinate 14,465 of WMED01004764.1, forward strand.
TGTTCTCCTTTAAGGGGCAGTCTCTGACTGCAAGTGCTTTCTGTTTGCTCCGGTCTGGCCCCAAGCCCTTTGCTGGTGTGAGAGTCTGCAATGGGTGGATGCTGTTAACAGGCTTGCCCAACTAACCCCCCTGGTGAGTTTATTCAGTACTCTTGTGTGTGTGTGCTGTAATTACTTGTAGATTCGGGTCTCCTCCTCTCCTGCCGTGCTGATGTTTGTGAAGAAAGAAGAAAAACAGCATCCAGTGTAATGCACACACAAAATCTTTATTTAGTCCAAAAAACACAAAAGCAGAGTGAATGTAAAATAAAAACAATTAAAATACATGGGCACCCTGTGCAACCAGGGTGAACACCACACAAACACAAAGAACCATAAGATGTCTCAAAAATAAGTTTGATGAAAAAGTATGTCTGAATAATATTTATTTATAATAATAAGATTGTGGCCATTTAAATTCCGGCTGTACCAGTAATGTATGTAATAAGCTCCTAGTACATAAAAAGGTGCAGGGGAAAGTATATGGAAACAGAGGTGCATGTACACTGGGAATGCAGCCAACTTAAAATGAAGCCATGCTACATTATATAGCACTCAGGTGACTCCAAGAAAAATGATTCAAAATAATGAAGAACGCATGAAAAATGAACTATTATGTAGCATGGCTACATAATAAAGATTTTGTGTGTGCATTACACTGGATGCTGCTGTTTTTCTTCTTTCTTCATATACAATTCATATCCAGTTTTAGCACCACATTCTAATTCAGTACTGAGTGCTCCCCCCTCCCCCCCTCTCTTTGTGCTGATGTTTGTGTCGCAGCTCTCTCTTTAGCAGGCTATGTTGATCTTTTTATTTTTTTTGCTCTCAAAACCTGATTTGTGTATAAGTCGACTGTACTATTTTAAATTTATTTTATTTTTTTAACTAAAATTTCTCGACTTATACACGTGTGTATATATGGTAATTAGTAGTATTTTAATACATGCTCGAGAATGTTTAAGGGGAAAACCAAGGAGCACAGAAGGACTTCTAGAGGAATAAAGGCATAGGTAAATAATACCGTACTCCATCTTAACAAAAATAAAATCTAAAACTTGCAGTTTTCTTTTTGAATTTTATAATGATTAATTTTGTGCAGCCTTTTCAGACTCCCACCAGAGTCACAGTTCCTTGGCTATGAATAGAAATAATGGCAAGGCCATTCATAAATATATATGCAAATATGCAGATGAGAAATTATTCATTTATACATACATGTCCTGAAAATGTCTACAGACCTCATGGTAAAACAAACGCCTGGTGACAAAACTAATAGTGGTTGCCAGAGGTGATGAAGGTAGGTGAATGAGGGCTCAAGGCGGGATGTTCTATTAACTTTTTTTGCATTTGCTGCACAAAATGTGTTTTGTCAAAATATATATTTGGGTCTTGGCCTAAGGATCCCAAGTATTTAGTAATGCAGTTCTGTTATCAATGAGTTGCCTGATAGACTAAGCATAGTGATACTATAGTTAGAATGGAGACAAGAGTGGATAGACCAGGGTAACAATAACTAAACAATGTAACTATAAGATGGTATGTGCTGTTGGTGAAGGATGACTAAGCAATGGACATGGAAATGGAGTTTGTGATTTATGTTCCAGGCTAGATGTAAAACATGAAATATTTAGTCCTATATGTCATTAAAAATGTGAACTACTTGGTTGAACAAGGCATTTCCAGTCCATCTTAAAATAACTACTTGTTTTTTTATCACATACAGTAAATACAAAAACATATTAAAGAAAACACCGCAATATGGGCTAGTATTTGTGAAACTTTTAAGCCTGTGGCGGCCAAGCATGTGAAACATGAAATCTGTCTCGGCAATTACTTTTAAAGTGTTTGATGCTACAAGGAATTGTGGTTATTTGTCAAACAAGATTCTGATTCTAATTGAGATCTAATAGTTATTGCTAATATTTTGGTCATTTTTGTATAGCTCCTTAGTACATTACATATGAAATTAAAAATGAGGTTCTGCTCCTACCTATCTAAAAATAAGTTATTCAATATTTATTGTAATTAACCATGTATAATAGTGGATTCTACTGGAATTACAATATACTATGCTCAAACTGTGTTGTTTTTTTTCCAGCCACATGAAAGAAATTGAAAATTTGCGGAAGGAAAGAGAGGATAGGCTTCAGTATTTTAGAAGGAGCCGGAGCCTGAGCCCCCAAAAACAACTGAGCGTATCACAAGGTTCACTTGCTTCATTGCGGGAGTCTGACCTGCCAAGTCGTCGCAGGGAATATCTGCAGCAGTTAAGGAAAGATGTGGTGGATAAAACCAGGTCTGATCACCTTAATATTAACTTCATATGAAGCCAATTATAAATAAGAAAAAAGGCACCAACATTAAAATATGGTGATTTTGTTTTCCAGACTTTGATGATAATTAGGCATATTTATATAGCGCTGGAATCTTCCACAGTACTTTACAGATAATGAATCATTTACTTCAGTCCCTGCACACAGTGACAAAGACTAGGGCCAATTTAGTCTGACTTCAGTTAGTCTAGTTTTGAATTGTGAGAAGAAATCCATGCACGAGAAGGTACAAACTTCATTCAGATGAAGTCCAGGGTGGAATCAGGTCCCTGAAATCAAGATCTCATGAGGCAAACTCTGAAATTTAAAAAAAAAATATGTAAAAAGTAATAAAGTTTTTAAATTTTCAGTAATAATAAAAAAATAAAATATGAATACAGTTTGAATTTATTAAACAGTCATTTATAGATAGGCGCATTCATAAGAAAAAAAAATGGCTTGGGGGACGAGATATTAAACCAACATGTTGATATGTGAATGATTTATTGCCACAGAAAATATGTTTGAGTTTTTATGGCTGGAAAGGCCTCCTTACTCTATGTTTTCACTGCAGAATTCAAGAATCAAAGAGCAGGAAGGACCAGTGTCCCTCTGAAATTGAGTTGATGTTGAAAGACTACCAAAGGGCTCGCCAGGAGGCCAAGAATGAAATTGCAAGAGCAAGGGACAAGCTCAGAGAGAGGGCAGTACTGGAGAAGAAGCGACTGCAGCACAACTCCTTGTTCAAGGTACATTTGTTGAAAATACTTTAATTGTAGCATGTCATAAATAATGTAAAGCTGTTGTTAAGGCAGAGTGTGATTAAGGTTAAATCCCACCTTTACCGAGCTCAGGATAGCAGCAGAGCATGATATACATCTGTGACTCTATTTGGTGTGGAACCTTGCGGTGCCGGATAACCACTTGGAACAGTGAAATATAAAAATGAGCCTCAAGGATTTTAGTATGAGAATATAAATAAATATATAGGTGGAAGGAGCAGTTGTTATATTAGATATTCTTAGAGACACATGCAAAATAAGTACATACAACAAGCTGCCCTATAGAGTGGCAACTCAGTACTCACAATCACTTTTTCAGTTATGTGATGCCTTGTGGAGCACTGCCTCTTTTAGGGGTATCCCTATTGCACTAAAGTTGTGGTCTCCAGGGAGCAAGACTCCCATATACAGCAGAATCAGGGGGCTAAAATCCATTATACAGCAGGTGTAGGGTTTAAACAACTATAGGAACACTGGCTCTTTACACTAAAATGGCAGTTCAAGGCCCCTTTGGTCCAAAGTGTAATAGGGTCTCACCTATAGGCTTATCATGGCTAGAACTGATGAATTAATGTAAAATCATCATGATGTGAATGTGGTTATGGTGTGGAGGCCACATACAGTCATCTCCAACTAAATAAATAAGTGCACCAGGGGTTGTTTTGTCTCTAATACAGGAAATAAACATCAGGTGGTGAATGGTAGCTGACATGACACTAGCTGCACCAGTCCCCTACACTAATATAAGTATGCACTAGACTAAAAACTGGGATATTGATGGTTGGATTTTTATGGACTATGGAAATCAAAAAAGATATAAAATGTTTCCGGAACAACTGGGATCTAAATTAGGTTTTAGTCAGGACAAGGTGATGAAAATATTAATTTTTACTTGGTCTGCCTTTAAACAAATTGATTTGTTGTGTAAATTGTTTCACGTGATGTTCAAAATTAATTTATTAGTTATTAGTATATTTTCTGTCCATGATTCTTTCCAGGAAGATACAAGGTTGAAATCGCTTATAAGCACAAGCACTTTATGTACAAGTTCCAACCTCAGTTTATCATCCGGTCCTACATCAGGGTACAACAGCAGTATAACTGCTCCCCAGGACAAGAGGAGCCAGCTGCATGTGAATGAAATAAAGGTCAGAAAGACCTGCCCTCTCAATATAATTTAAGTCTTTATTCACTTTATATCCACATTACCGTATATATTCATGTATAAGTCGAGAAATTTTAGTTTAAAAAAATCATTTAAAATAGTACAGTCAACTTGTACACGAGTCAGGTTAGTTTTGAAAGCAAAAAAAAAAAAAAAAAGAACAGAGCAGGCTAGAGAGAGCTGCTTGGATCCGAGACACAAACAGCACAGCAGGAGAGGTACTGACCCAAATCTGTAAGTAATTGTAATTACAGCACACACACAAGAGCACTGAATAAACTCACCAGGCGGTTAGTTGGGCAAGCCTGTTAACAGTATCCACCCATTGCAGACTCTCACACCAGCAATGGGACTGGGGCCAGACCAGAGCACACACTAAACTGTAGCTGACAGAAATAAATAATCTTATTGTTATCTTGTATTTTTGCAACAATTCTTTAATATGTTATGCTAACAAAAACCACAAGTTTTACTCTACTTATCCATGAGTCATAGCAAATTTCAGAATTGTTGGCCCAAAAACTGTCCTTGACTTATACACGAGTATAATATGTCTTCTGTTTGTAAACACTAACTTAGGCAGCTCTATTTATTTATTTCTGTCTCATACCTGGATTAATAGGCTTCATCTGAAAATATGGTTTCTCCCCCTGGATTGGCAAGGGGTCGGACATCAGTAAGGAACTGTCATCTCAGATATCCTGAGAAGGATTCTCTTTCTAGTATGTAAATTCCTTGTTTTATTTACTAAAAGGGCACATGCTAATATCAGTAATAAAGTTTGCACAAAATATACTGTGAATACATCATTTTTGCATCATCAATTTATGGCCTGTGTGTACTGCACACTGTGCTTACTATGGATATTAAATGGTGATCATAATGTGACTTGGCTTTGTAAATATACAAAGAAATATTACCTGGGTAAAATTAGCTTTGTGCAGCTTTTATTACACTGGATGCATACAATGAGCAGAAAATATTATGAAATCAGTGGGGAAAAGGGGTGTGGTTGAAACTGATACCTCTTGCATTAAAGGTCTTCATCTATAGACGTACAACCTTCTTTTTCAGATGTTTTACCTTGGAACCACTCCCCAGCTAAGGAAGATACAGCAGTGAACCCATCCCTTGCTTCAAACAATTCATATTCCAGCTTGACCCCATACAGCCCTATACTTTCTTCTCCAGCTATTTCATACAAGGATATTGCTGGGCAGGTCCAGACTAGTGCAATAACTGAAGTAAGGTTTTGTTGTGAACTTATATTTCTACAACATAATCTAATGACTTCTAACTTTGAAAAGTATTTTCCTTTTCATTTACTCTAGTCTTAACAGTTGTCCAAGTTACCTGCACAATAAAAGGACATTTCATTTTATTTTTTTATACCAGTCTTTTTGTTTAATGCCGACATGATCGATTACAAAGAATATCATCTTGCCTAATAGGTTAAATGGTCTATTCCAGGGGTGGGCAAACTTATTAGCCAACTGAGCCAAATATCAAGAGTAAGTCGATTAAAAT